>QAPF01000645.1:0-21890 GCA_004367935.1 Colletotrichum sidae | reverse complement strand
TAGTAAATAATATACCTTATAACTATTGAAATAATATAACTATATATAAAGCTATAATATATAGATATTTACAACTACTAGTTATAATAAGAAACTATATAGAGGTATTTTAAGATTAAATATATATTTTTAAGAAACCTTATAGTTAATAATTTTATATAATTTCTCTAGAACTATTAGTTTAATATTTTTATTATTTAGATTAATATAATTAATTAGTCTAACTATTTAAAGTTATAATAAGAAGAAGAACTTTAAGAAAAGTTTCTAGTATTTAAAAGATTTAATAAGGTTTTTAATAATTAGTTAGAATCTATAGATCTTAAGTTATAGTAATAATAAGGTTAAATAAAAAACTTAGGGGTATTAGAAGTACTTTCTAAATAATAAGAAATATCTAAATAACTTATAAATAATACTATTCTTCTTATTATAAAAATAGAAATTTAATAAAAACGACGGGATAATAGAAAGAACTTCTTATAAAATATAAATAGAAGGTTTAATTAGTATTATTTAAAAAAAGCTAGCTTATAGGTAAAGTTTTTAAAACTAGGGGGGTATATTAAAAATAATATACTTAGGAAGTAGAATTTATACTAACTAAACCTTAAGTATTAATACTATCTTTATAGACCCTACCTTATTTAAACTATTTAAAATAAAGCTTTACGTAGTATATATAGCTATATTAAGTTATATATAATACATACTAGATTTTGCCTCCTAATTATATATAATAATATATACTATAGCTGTGTAGGCTACGACTATGTAGGCTATGGCTATATATGCTATGGTAGTGTATGTTATGGTAGTATATACTATAGCTATATTGTAGTTTTATATATACTACTTTAGGGTTCTTGAGGTTTTATATAAAAAGGAAATCCGACTAAATATGGCTTTATAGTTATAACGTTTTTATTTAATTATTATATATATAATATTATACTAAAAATACTGGGATTTTTATATAAATTAATTATTCTAAAGAGATAAATTAAAAAGGTATAATACTTCTAAGAGAAGGTAGATAAAAGCTTCTATTTAAAGGAGGTTATTTTGAGATTAAATAATATTTAGATTACTTTTGATTATTAAACCTTAAGTCTAATAATAGAAGACTATTTTAAAAAGATTATTAAATTTTACTTTCTATTAGATAGAAGGCTTCTTACTAGGAGACGTATAATAACTATACTTCTATTATAAACTAAGAGGTTTATATACCTATTAAAATACTTTATTAGTATGATTAATTGATACTACTATAGCTTAGGGGTTATATATATATATATATATATATATATATATATATAGCCTATAGCTATAGTTTGAATCCTATTTTTCGACTTTTATTTTATTTTATAAGACTGGTTTGGTTTTAGTTGTTTTAATTATTGTTTTTTTATTCTTTTCTTTTATAATTTTTGAATGCGCGGGGATGCTTAGGCTTTCAAAAATAGGGAGGATTGTAATAGGCCTAAATAGCTATAAGGCTACTTAGCTATATAGATATTTATATAGCTACTAGCTATATAGAAAGCTATAGCTCTCTATAGCTATATATTTAGCTATAGTATAGCTAGCTAGTTATAATAGTAATTCAAGCTAGTTTTATCCTTTATTTTTAGCCCCTTTTAGTATAGTTATATAGTTATACTTATAGCTACCTTTTTGGAGTTTCTTTTGGTTTTTACTATTCCTCTTTATCCTATTTTACTAGCCTTTATCAACATTCTATATCAAATAGTTAAGTAACTTTTAAAGTTCTGGTTATTCTAACAGAAACCTCAAGACTCAATATATTTACTTTTTTTATTACTTTAAAGCTAGATTAAAAGAGTATTTATAATATTAGAAGTTTAATAATTGGATATTTAGAGCTATAACCCTAGTGACTAAGTATTTCTAGGAGATATTATAGTGTTATAAAGCTTCTAGTAGTATTGAGGAAAAGGCTACTAGTATTAAGAAAACTATTAGCTATAATACTATTAAGAGCTTAGTATCTAACTATTATAGGTAAGTTAATATTCTAGAAGGAACTTCAAACTAACTATACTTTGAAGTTTCTTTATGTAAAATAAGTAGTAAATTACACTACATTATAGTTACTTATTGTTAAAATAGATATATATATAAAATATCGGTCAAAAAGCCTATTCTATAAGGTTTTACTATTCCGAAAATATTACTACTGATAGGATATTAGATAGTAACTTATAAGAGCTGTAAAATAGAAGGTTATATATCACTAAGAATATTACTAAGAATATAATACCAAAAGTATATTAGGAAGTAACTTATATTAAAAAGTAAATATTAAAACTAACCTAGAGATATTAATATATATATTATGTTTAAGGTATTGCTAAAGGTACGCTAAAGATACCTTAAGGGGATTTCAGCTAAAGGTCAAGACTATATAAACTAATATTGCTAGTATATATACTAGTATTGTACTATTAGAAGAAGCCTTCAAAGTCTTTTAGTCTAATAGGACAAGGTTAGATACTTTAGTTTTTACCTAAAAGGTTTTACTTTTATTAGTTTAATCTACTATTGGGTACCTTATAGTCTGATTAGTTATAAAATAAGGTTAGATACTTTAGTTTGTACCTAAAGAGTTTTTTTCATATATTAACTACTATTTATTACTATTATTCTATCTATCATTCTCTTTTATATATTATTTAATCAATTATACTACTTAATAGTTAATAACTAGTTAGTAAAATTATCTAGAAGTAGCTATATATTATTTATAGCGTTTAGAAGCTAGGGCTTAAAAAGGAGGGATAGTTGTAAAAATATACCCTATAACTTATATAGAGAATTAGAATAGCTAGGTTGATTTTATATTATATAATAGTATAGCCTCAGGTTACTATAGAATAAAACCCCTATTATAGCTACTACTAATCAGCCTACTAAGTTGAAATCTTTTAGCTTATAGAGACTTACTTTTTACTATTATACTTTCCCTTATAAGGCCTTTAGCTATAAATCTTTCTAAAACGATTTAACTATTTTAATCAACTAATATAATATTTAATATAATAATACTATATATATTTATCTATCTAAACCTCCTCTCTTTAACTTAGCAGTAACCCTAGAATTACTATCTTAATAATATTCTACTTTATTTATAAAATAGTTATTTAACTTTACTAAATCAATATTTCGAAAATCGAACCGATCTTCTATATTCATAACACTACTTAGCTATTAAGTAATATTTTAACCTAACTACTTAACTAAAGTATCAGCTAGTTTCAGAAGCTTTTTAGATTAAAATACGTACTGTTCAGAACTGTAGTTGATATTATTAACACCATTATAAGTTATTTAATATTTGAAAAATATAGGTTAATAAGTACTAAGAACTAGTTTACCTAATTCTACTCTTTAAAGTCTAATTTTAAATTTTGAAAATTATTCGACGTTGCGAAAGTAAAAAAGTTGATAAAATTATACTTCAATCCTAAAAGACTTAAACTCTATTACTTATATAATAAAACATTATACTAATACTTCTAAGCTTTATTTTTGACTTATGGAACCTATATCAAGCTATAATTATCTTACAAACTAGGTATAAAAATACTAGTTCTATATTATAATAAAGTCTATATTCCGAATCTTATATTATAGAAACAGGAAATTATAATTCTTTTGCTAAATTTATTAGTACCTTTAAAAGATATTTATCTTAGTTAGCTATTATAAATACTAAGATAGCTAATATCAACTCAAAACTATTTTATAGTAGTTATATAGGACTTTTACTCTATATAGTTAAGATGGTAAAAGTCTAGTTGAAAACTAAAGAACGTTACTTTATAAGCTTTTATAACTAATATCTAAAATAAAAGCTATAAAGAATTTATTACTTATATATAAAATAGCTATATAAGAAAGCCTTTCGGAACGTCTACTATACTATACTTTTGTAAAAGATCTGAGAAATCTAAAAATAGATCTAAAAGCCTTATTTATGATACTAAAAAACATGCTAAAAAGGAAAGTTCTACCAGAAGAATTATTTAAAGAATTCGAAGCCTTCTAATAAGTAATAGAAGCCTACTTCTAAGGCTTTTATAACCTCTATAGCTTTAATTATAATAACTAAAATAAAGTTTAAAGGCTCTATAAATAAAGTTCTCATAGTATTTATAAGTATTATTTACTAGGAAAACTTACTCTGAAGTACTAAAAGACTTTCTAAGTCCTTTATAAAACCTAAAGCTATAATACTTTAAGTTAATAAAAGTCACTAGCTTTATAATACAAGCTCTGGTATTTATATGGCTAACAACGTTTAGCCTTTTACTAAAATAGATACCTTATAGAACCTAGTCACTATATTTATAAGTAAAGGTTCTGTAAATCTATCTAGTATAACTATTGTTGAACTACATGTTTATTATAAAAGTTCTATAAATCCTTTAAAACTAAGTAATACTTTTCATATTCTAGAATTTCCGATAAATACTTTCTCTAAAGTATTATACTATAATTAAAGTAGTTTTCTTGAAGATTAAACCCTGGATACTACTAACAGTGATTTTTATAGCTCTAAATTTATAGTATAGGTTCTATTTACCTATGGTTAGTAAAATGTATATAGAGCCTTTATTTCCTAAAATCTATTTTAATTCTCATTCATTTTAGAAAATATAGAAAGATGGTTTCTAAAAAAATAGTATAACTATTATACCTATACTAAAATTAGCTAAATTTATAGATAACTCAGATTGTAGTTTAGTAAGATCTACAGTATTTATTAACTATAATATGAAGCCTTCTGAAAAATGAGTCAATCTATCTATTATTTTACAAACCTTTATTTAACTTATGGAAGGCTTTATAGCAGATTTCGAGGCTTTTAAAATTAACTAGGCTTCTGATTTTAAAGCTAAATTAACTCATATCACTATAGAATAGTATCGTCGCCTAAGGTATTTTAATTATCTCTTTTTAGCTAAAAGGCTAGAATTACAGAAAGAATACTTATATATTACCTAAAAGAGTCTAGGTACTCTTACCCTAAATATACTAAAAGTAAAGTTATAGGGCAATAGTCAAGAATTAACTATAATAAGACTATGAAACTACTTTATCGAATATATATTAATTCGATAAAAATAAATCTTACTAGTAATATAGAAAATAGTTATACTACTCCTTATACCAACCATTATAGCTCTTAAAGAGCTATAGATCTTATAATTAAAAGACGATGCTCTTAGCTATATTATAGCTTAATTAGAGTATTATAAAACTTTATTAAGCGTTTATCCTAGTATTCTATACCTTAATAATAGCTAGGAATCTAACTCTAAATCTTTAGAAAGTTATATTAAAAAGGTATCATTATAGAAGCTTTAGTACTCTATACTCCAAATAGAATAGTATTATCGAGTATGCTAATAGGATTTTGATTAGAAAGACCTATATCATTTTACTTTTAGAAAAGCAACTTCTTTATGTTTAAGATACTATTATATCTATAGTAATTAAATCAATTAATTTAATAATTATAATAAGGCTTTTTGTTATTCCTTTATAAGCTTTACTAGTCTTTCTCTTTCCAGAGAATAATAATAAGTTTAATTCAGAAGATTTATGGCTTATAGATACTAAAGCTTCAGTATATTACTTTTCTGAAAAATATAAGAATAGTGATAAATATACTATTTTACGGAAGAAAACCTTTTCATATCTTATAATAATATTTCTAAAATCGCTTTTATTTTTATATTAACTAAGCTTAATAAATTTAGATTAGTATTCATAGTTTATTTCAAAATTTATTAATATATTAATAAGGAGGTTATTTTCTATTATTTAAAATTCTAGTATTAGTAATTTAGAGTTTATTATGGTAATTATAGAAACCCTACCTCCCAGAAAACTTTCTATACCCTATACTTTGACTACTTATTTTAAGCTTTCAATATTAAAATAAACCTTGAATAGTACTAAAAGAAATAGTTAAGTTAAGGCTATTTATAATACAATCAGCTAGTTAAATCAATAAGAGCTTTTAAAATATTTCTACTTAAGAGCTCTATAATAGAATTCCTATGAAAGAGCCTATAGCTATAAGATAGGTTTTTAGATGTAAATCTAATCTTAATAAATCTATCAGTAAATATAACATCTGTTTAATAATGAAAGGCCTTTGGGAAAAGATCGTATAGATTACTTCCAAACTTTTACTATAAACTCTAATCTAACTACCTTTAAAGTTCTTTTAGCTATAGCTAAGGTAAAAAGCTAAGATATCTACTATATTAATATAATTAGAGCCTTTTCATATAGTGATTTAGATAAAGAGATTTATATTAAAATCTCTGAACTACTCCTTATTAGAGGTTTCGGAAAGCTCCTTAGTCTTAATATTATAACGTTTAGTTCTACTTTGGAGTAGGTTTTGGAATTACTTAAAGTTTATGTAGACTTTATTAAACTAGTAATAGGTAATTAGTATAAGATCAAGGGGAATTAACAACTCTCAATTTTTAAAGAATAGGTTATTTAGAGTAGTATCTAAAAATAGTACTAATATTGATATAAATACTAATAATAATATAAAGTTCAAATTCTATAAGAAGGGGGGAACTTGGTAGTATTAATATTTAGATAGAATCTATTCTCAGAAAGATTAACCTTATATTATATAGGACCTTTAGTTCTATTATACTTAGGCTACTAAGTAGTCTAATTACTAAAGATTCTAATACTATAATTTAATTAGCTTAAAGTATAAATAATTAAAATAGTATATCAATAAGTCTAATAATCAATTTTCTAAAGTAAATAGAAGATATAGTATTATAAGAGTAATAGAAAATACTTAAGCTTCAATTTACTAAAAACAGATAATTAAGATAAATATAAATAATAGTTAAATAGTTAGAATTCTAATATCTCCCCTTAAGATATATAAGATAAATGAATCTTTTATAACTTAAAAAGTAGTAAAGATTCTAAGACCTATATAGGAAAAATAGAGAGATATTAAAATATTAAAGTCTAAAGATCTAAACCTTCAAAAAGGTTTAGTGAAAAAGACTTAAAAATAAAGTAAGCAATCAGGAACAATCAGAAAAATCTAAAATTAATAAAACGTGAACGGAAAAGATTAATCCTCAGAAAACGGGTTATTAAAGGTATTTCTTTTATAAAAAGGCTAAATATTAGAATTATGCTACAAGACTTCCTTGATAATACTATTAAATTTAATTTAGCCTAAACTTTATATCAGAACATTAGTAATACTATTACTTATATTAATATAATAGAGATTGATCTAATTATTTTGAATAAGATTTCTAATATAATAATAATTATTCATATATTTAGCTTTTTTATAGAGTTTAGTATTCTTAGTAAGTCTTTTAGCTAATTAACTATCTATGAAGAAAATTAGCTTATTAATAGTTCTAGTTCCTAAGGCGTTATTAATAAACCTATAGTTATTATATAAATAAATAGCGTCTTTAGTAATATCTATTAGAACTATATATTTAGCTTAATAAGTAGATAAAGTTACTATTTTCTATTTAGCTGAATGCAGATCTAAAATATTATTACAATATTAACAAAATAAAAAAGTTAAGATAGACTTTCTATTATTAGTATCTCTAGTTTAGTCTGAGTCTATAAATTAAAAGAAATGAAAGGAATTAATATTATTATAATTATAAGAAGGGCTGATAACTTACTTTCTACTACAGCTATTAGTAGATATATTACCCCCTAAAATACAACTTCAGCCCTCCTACCCCCCTACTAACTACTATAGCTAGCTTCTAATTAATCTAAAGTTACATTCCTTATAATTATAACAACTAGTATACCGGCCTTATATTAACTTTTTCATAAACAACAAATAATTAATAACTCTTTCTATAATAACCTTATATTTTGACGCCTCTTTAGCTCTTAATATATTATTCAAATATCTTAAGATATTTAATTATCATTAACTATAGGTATTCTATTTAAATATTTATTACAACTTTAATATCTATAACTTTAATATCCCTACTAAGTCCTAGTTACCCCTAAGATAAGACTTTGTACTATTAATATAAGAGTTCCCTACTATTAATATAAGCTAATTTATAATCTCCATATAAATATAATAAGATTTAACTTACTCTAATTAATAAATAACTTTAATATATTATTTAAATATAACTAATACATAAACAATACTTATATAAATATAAATACTTCTAATATAACTAGATAGCTTTTAGAATTCTTATAGTTATATTATTATAACATTCTAAATTATCTAGTAATTAATATAACTATATATGATAAGTATTAAGGTATTGTTTAATTAATACTTAGTTTCTAATATTACTAGTTTAATATAGTAACCTATAAGATAACTAGATAACTTTCTTTTAAATATCTATAGGTTACTTATTAGTTATAATATTTAGAATAATTTTATTAAGACTTTATCTAATATACTAATAACTTTCGTTATAATAATTATAGCTAGATATCTCTATACTTATTCTATAATACTCTTTTTATAAGTAGCTATATAGATTTCGAAGAGATTTTAATTCTATTATAAATATATAAGTATAGAAAAGTAATAGATTATATAATATCAAGCTCTTATAAGTATTCTATTTTATTCTATCTTTAAGAGGTTTACAAAAGTTCCCAACCTTTTAACCTTAGTAGTTACTTTTAGCTATATATATTAAGCTTTAGATTTAATAAGATTCTTTCTAATTACTATTATGAAGTCTTCTACTACTATAAGGCTAAATATTAACACCAGAAGTATAATTATCTATAATAATAAGTATTTAATTACTATTTTAACTAGTTATGAGCTAGTATTAATATAAATATTATAATTAAGTAATATTTCTAGTTAAATCTATATAGAGAGTATAGAGCTTAGATACCATTCTAAGTATAGAGAAAAGTAACTAAATTATTATAGTTATAAATTAATTTATACTTAGGATTCTTTCCAAGTAATCTTATATCTTATAGAAAGTAATAAAATATTCTTGAGAAAGATACAAAGAAAATTAAGAGTAAGTAGTAACAATTAGGATAAGATTTAGCCTAGTTTTTAAAGCTAAATATAATAAAGTCCCTACTTTCTTTTAATATTCTAATATTTCTTCTTTTGAAGTATTATCCTTATTAATAAACAATTTAGCTTTATTCTTTATTAGAATATTGAAACTAGAAATCTTCGTTTTATTACATTTAGTAAGACCTTTATTAGTATATCTAAACTAATTTATTTCTATTTTCTATACTTTCAGTTAGTAATGAAATTACTATTAAGAAATCTATTAAGCTTTCTTAGATTTTAGATCATAATTTCTTTTTCAAGATTACTATAAATCTATTCTGAAGTAGT
Organism: Colletotrichum sidae; assembly: GCA_004367935.1. Taxonomy (NCBI): domain Eukaryota; kingdom Fungi; phylum Ascomycota; class Sordariomycetes; order Glomerellales; family Glomerellaceae; genus Colletotrichum; species Colletotrichum sidae. The sequence goes on along the minus strand of QAPF01000645.1, from coordinate 12,463 downwards.
AGAATTATTAGTTCTTAATAGTATATTATTAACACAGTATATTTAAATAACTAAATATTTACTTTTATTATGAGTAATATCAAATATACACATTGCTTTAGTATAGAGAGATTCTTTAGAACTAATTTTATGTAAGATAGATTTAAAATATAAATATCATAATCTAGAATTCTATTTTAACCCATATAAGGCCTTATTTAATAAATAAATAAAAGGCCGATTTTATAGTTAGTTTTATAAGTTAAACTCTTAGAATTGCTATTATAAATATCACTAATAGATAACTTAATATACATCTTTTTATTTATTTTTATACAAGTAAGTATAATAGTAATATTATATTGAATTAAAATCCAGTTAAAATTAATAGATATAATAAGTATATATCTATAACATTTAGGCCTATAGGTAGTATTATAGGTTTCTAAATAATTAATATTAAACTACTAATTAGAACTTGAAGTAACCTATCCAGCGTCATATATAGAATTACTAGGATTCTAACTATTAAGTTTTATTTTGTAAATCTATCTATCTTTTTATATATTAATATTATTCTTTTTAGAAAAGCAAAATTAAGTAGTGGTATAACAGTCTAATCCTTTCTAGATTCTATAGATTTAACCTCTTTATTTATAGCTTAGATCTAATTATTACTAAACCAAGAACTTATAGTTTTCAAAAGTACAATTCATCTATCTAAAGTATTAATTGATAATATATACTGAGTAATATAAAGATTACTATACGTATTGATAAAGAAGTAATTACTATAATTATATTAATTATAATTAATATAAAAGACTCAAGAAGGATAATCTTTAATAATAAGGAGTATACTTTCTTTATATAAAAGCTATTTACAAATTCTTTTAAGCTCTAGATTTAAAGAAGGAATCTCAATAGACATAGTAGACGTCTTATCAGAATTCTTCATACTATTTACAATTCTATTAGGACACATTATAAAAAGACTACTTAATTCTTTATTAGGTAAAAGATTCAAATTAATATTACTATTATTGACTTTATTAAGAAAAAGAGAATAACTAGTATTTTTAATAGAATTAAGAACTCTATTAGACTTAATAATAACTAGATTCTCAAAAGACTTATTAAAACTAAATTAATTAGACTTATTCTTTTTACTAAACTAACTAAACTTAATTATAATATTATTATTAAAGATAGATAGTTCTCCTTTTGATTAAGAATTAAACTAATTTTCAAGAATATTTATATCTCTAGACCAGATAGTATTATAAATTAAGAAGGCTTAAATTAAATAGGCATTATAATTTAAAGTAATTATAATACCTTTCTTACTCTTAGATTAAACTTCATAGAATATTTCATTCTAACCTTAAAGTAGTAAATACTACTTTATATTTTCATATTACTGATAAAAGGTTTCTTTTTATTGTTTAATTTATATACAGTTGTAAACTTAATAGAAGAATGAGGTATTGTATTATAAATATAGATAAAAATTAATATAACTAGCCCCTAAAAGTATACAACTTAAATGGAATTATAGAGAAAGACTCTTAGTTTATTAATTATAGGTTTTATAAGTTTATTGATTATTTTATTAGCCTTCTACATATAAGATAGCCTTATATTATAAATAATATTATTATTAAGATAAATAATTTGTATTCTGTTATTAGAAGATTCAAAACTACTATCTATATTAATTGTTTTAATTCTCTTATTATTATTATTATTATCAGTTATACTAATAAATTCTTTAGAAGTTAAGATAATTTCTTCAGAGCCTTTACTTCTTAATAACCTTTCTAGATAAATCTATTATACTTATTTGTAGATGGAAGATATTATTTAAAGTATTTCTAGTTTCTAATAATATAGATTTCTAAAGATCTAAGTTAATATAATCAAGATATTTGAATGTCTTAAAAGTATTTGAATTTCTATTAATTCTATCAGTAGACTTACTCTTAAGATAGGCTTTATAAGTAGTGATTTAGTTCTTTTGGAATACTTATAATTAATTTTATTTATTATATTCTTGATTAACTTAATGATATTACTTATATAGCATATTCTATTATATTATAGTTTTAAGTTATTAATATTAGAAATATTAATATAAAGAACTAAGTAGTTAAATGAAATAGATATTTTTAATTTTTTAGAAATTATTAATTTTAGCTTTTATAAGTAAGGGCTTATCCTATTTTATATTATATAATATAGGTTTATTAAAGAAAATAAATAATATTATTACTAAGCTAGATTTAGACTGACCTCATAGATTAGTACTTAGTTGTAATGTATAGTAAATATTATATAAAAATTATTTAATATTATTCAAGTTAATTTTCCAAATTACCTATTATGATTAAAGTAATCTCTTTGATATTTCCATATTTGATAAATCAAAAAATCTTAATTTTGTTAATCAAAAGATTGTAATGTTTAACTATATAGATGATAAACTTAATATTAATAAAGAATGAGATAGTTTTAATCTATTGAATTAAATCCTTATTCTACTTAATCTTCCTAGAAATTAAAATTCTTAAAGTCTTTTCAATAATAATCTTTTTAAGAGAAAGTGATATAAAAGTTATATTTTTAGACTTAATACTTTCTTCTTTATCGTCTTCCTCTTCTTCTTAAATAGTAAGATTAAATTATATAAGAGCTTTAATTATATTACTAGAAATCTCTTTAATTATCTTTTCCTCAATTAAAGTAATATTACTTAAACCTGAGTTATTTGTTCTTTTATTATGTTTGTCTTTTTAGAAGAGTTAGGAGTGTTCTTATTAATCTTAATGTTTATCTAAATAGGAGGTCTTTTAAAATAGAGACTGGAATAGCTTTCTTTAATATAATTAGTTTCTTTATAGTAATTAAAGGAAGATATTTTTCTAATTCTTTTAGAATTCTTTAATAACCTTAAGAGACAGCTACTTAATAATCTTTTTTAAAGTTCTTTTTAATTATAAGATTGATTAAAGAAGTCTAAGTTTTCCTTTTATTTTTATTTAATAAATCAGAAAATAAAGAATCTAATTTATAAGAATCTTTATTAGATCTAAGATTCTAAGTAATTAAAATATCAGTATCTCAATAGCTTTTATTTAGACTGTTTAGAATATAAATAATACTAAATTCATTAAATAATTTGACTTTACTATAAGAGAGATTATTAATAAGTTCTTTAATCTTATTTAAACATTCTTCTATAGGCTTAAAGTTACTGAGAATAATATTGAAGAACTTTTTATAAATAAGAAACTTATTTAGAAAAGTAATTAATTTGTAGAATTCTTTTTAAATAATTAAGTAGATAGAAAGTATTAGTATTATGCTCAGTAATTCTGAAAGAACTATCTTTATAGTTTAACTATATATAATTAAAGCCTTATAATACTTATTAGTATGAATTTTAGTAATAGGTTTCGCTAATTCAATAAATATATCTTTATTAATAAGTAAAGTGTTTATATAGATAGACTAAATATTATAATTCTCAGTCCCTTTGAATTTGGAGATAGAATATAATATAGAACTACTTATACTTTGAAATCATAACTTAAGAAAGTAAAGGAATTATTTAATTAAGAATTAATTTAAGTTTTAAAGTAGAATTTAATTCAATACTTAGCGTCTAACTCTAATATATTATTGTTAATTAAGAAAGTAATAATAATATAACTTAGTAGTTAATTACTAGATTAATACACTCATAATTTATAATAGTTTAAAGTGTAAGGCTCATAAGAAATACTTCTTTATAAAAGTTAAGAATAACTTAACACTTTAATTTATAAAGGTTCTAGTATACCTAAAAGTTAGTTTATAAAAAGTCTTAGTAAATTTAAGAGTTAGTTTATAGAATGTTATAATTGACTTAAGATATAAGAGACTTTTAACTTCTAGTACTTGACTGTCTCTTTTATAAGTCTATTAGTAAGCCTATTATTTCAACTAAAGTAATCTCTTTATAAATTTATCTAATATTCAATGAATTAATTAATAAGGAGAGTTAATTAGTTAATTAAAATAGATATATGGAATAAGCTATAAAGCCTTATAGAAATTTCAAAGAGGTTTTATATAGATGGATAGATAGAGGGAGGTTTCGAGTTAATTAATATAGTCTCTAATATAATCTAGATAAATATTGATAAAAATATAGATATCAATATTAGAACTAAATATACATAGAAGTATAATATAAAGGGAGAAGTTAATATAACGTTAGGCTTGTAATCTATTATATTAGTTATAAGTAATTAGTAAAAGATCAAAAAGAATTAATAATTATCAATTATTTTAAAAATATTATTGAGAATGGTATTCAAAAATAGTATTAATATTCATATAAATAGTAATAATAATAGGAAGTTCGGATTTTATAGGAAGTAGGGAACTTCATAAATTTAATATTTAAATAGAATTTATTTTCAAAAAAGATTAACTTTATATTATATAGAGCTTTCAGCTCTATTACACTTAGGCTGCTAAGTCGTCTTATTATTAAGTATTCTAAGATTATAATTTAATTAATCAAGAGTACAAATAAGTAAAGTAGTACAATTTTAACTCTAATAATTGATTTTCTATAATAAATAGACAATACAGGGTTATAAGAGTAATAGAGAATATTTAAGTTTTTATTTACTTGACATAAGTTATTAAGATAAATATGAGTAATAACTGAATAGCTAGAAATCTAATAGTTTTAAATAAAACCCTACATAGTAGTAAAAGAGAATTTAAAATATTCTCTTAAATCTACGGTTTTTACCTTTAAATCTACGGTTTTTACCTTTAAAACGTAACAAAGTTACTTGTTGTAATAATTACCCTAAAAGTCCTATTTATTTAATTACTTATATAAATAATTTTTCAACTTTCAGAAAGAATCTAACTATTATAATGAAATTTAAATCTTCTTTTTAAAGATTTATTAATATAGAAAACTTAGAAGAAATGTTGTCTTTTGAAAGTTTAGTATTTCTTTATTTAAGCCTAAAAGGTTCTAAAAATATCTTAGTCTTACTATAATAAGTAGTTATTATCTAAAAATAATTTGACTACTAGAAACCCTTCTAAATTCCCCCTTAAACATAGAATTTTAAAGAATTTATATCTTATAGAAGAAATTCTCAATCATAGCTCTAAGAAAATTATTTATTATAATATTAGTCCTTAATTAGTAACTTTATATATACTATAGGTATAACTAGATTTAATTAAGCCTTTTAGTAATCTTTATTAATAGATTTCTCTATAGATCTACTAAGAAACTACTACAAATAGTTAGGAAATTTCTTAAATACCTATCTACTACTACTAGCTTGATATTTACTTTTAGAGAAAGCCCTACTATAAGCTCAATAGACTATACTGATTCAGATTAAGCTAGTTATTATAATATTTAAAAACCTACTAGAAACTATTTATTCATTATAAATAGTAGTTTTATTCTATAGAAATTGAAAAAATAATTCATAGTAGTCTTATACATTATTGAAACCGAATTTAGTAATCTTCAAGATAATATTAGGGAAACTAAGTAGTTATAAGCTTTATTTATAAACTTAAATATTTATATTAAATTCTGAACTATTTATACTAATAATAGTAATACTCTAGCTCCTAGTCATAATCTAAAGGATTACTAATAGACTAAATATATAGCTATAAACTATTTTTTTACTAAGTAAAAGGTTTTATTTAGGAATATAGAAGTTTGATATTTATTGACTTCTTAATACCTATTAATAAACTTATTAAACTTCTTCCTAATTTTAAATTTACTGAATCTCTTAAGTTTATAGGTTTAACTTGCTATAGAATAGTTTCTAGACATTACGTAAGCGTGCACGGTTATATAATCGGCTATCCCATCACTATAAAAACCTGTAAATAATAGTCATGTGTGGGGGCCTTTTTTTCTTACGTATCTACATTCATTAAATAAAAATATACCTTTTAACTACTTATAGTTTAAAAAGGGCTTACCTAGCTTCAATAGGGGAGTATTAACCTATTATTACTACTTATTTTGAAATAAATAGTAGTACAACTAATATATCTATTCGAGTAATGAGGCTATAGTTAAAATAACCCGTTTTTTAATAAGGCTACTATAGCTATCCGTAATATATTATAAGGCTATAGCTAAATTGTATTATTTTTACTAAAAGTACTATAAGGCAAGAGTTATTCTATTATTGACGAGAGTAGTACTCACTATATGCGTTTTATTTATAGAACTTCTTTTTATTAATTTAAAGAAATAGGAGCTTTAGGCTTAATAACTTCTTTCTTCAATTTCTTCTTATTATTTATATTATTTTTATCTAATTACTAATTAGATTAATTAGATGAACTAGATTAATATATAAACCTCAGTTCAAAAGTGGGGTAATAATAATATTATTACTTATTAACTATAGTAAGTACTATAGTAGTTAATACTATAACTACTATTATAATAACTACTATAGTAATTAATATTATCAATACTACTTACTATATGTAATACTTATAGTAGTTATACTACTTCTATTAATAATAGTAGTGATACTTCTATACAATCTATATAAAACGCAGGATAGCAATTATAGTTCTATATAAAGTAAGAGTAGTACTAGCACTAGTAGTACTAGTACCTACCCTCTATATGAGTAGATTTATAATAATAATAATAATACTAACGACAATAATAATAGCCTGAGACCTACTTTTACTAATAGGGCATATAACTCTGAAAACTTTAATAATAATATCTCTAATATTCCTGAAAGTAATATTAATAAGATAAGTATTAGTAACTATAATGCATTTAATAATTATAGTAGTAATAAGGATTATAGTAATAATAACGATCTTGATAATTATATTAGTAATAATATAGTAAGTACTAGTAATAGTAGTAGTTATTTAGAATATGATAATTTAGATTAAAAATTAAAAAGTGGGACTATAAAGGCGTAGCTTCTTTTTTTAACTAGGGGTAATTGTTATAGAATAGTTTCTAGATATTATATAAGTATGTATAGTTATATAATCAGCCGTCCTATTACTATAGAAACTTGTAAACAGTAGTTATATATAGGGGCCTTCTTTCCTCATATATCTATATTTATTAAATAAAAACATACCTTTAGCTACTTATAGTTCAAAAAGGCCTTACCTAGCCTCAATAGGGTAGTACCGACCTACTGTTACTGCTTATTTCATAATATAACTAGTACTATGAATACCTCGTAATTTTGCTGGAATTCTTAGCCTATTTTTAGTATTATTACTCCATATTATAATACTATAATTCTAATTACAATATATCTTCCTAGATATTATAGATTATTATTAGTATTTTAATACTTTTATAAAATACTACAGATTAGTTATTTATAATACTTATTCTTTTATAAGGTATTTATTTAATATTATCTTTATAGAATACTAGTTCCCTACTTTTCACTTATTTTTTTTATTACTATAAAATAAAGAAAGAGTATTGAAATATTAGGCTATAGGTATTTACACTATAGTAATATTCAACTTACTATTAAATATTTAGTAGAATATTCTACCTCGTTCTTTTACAAAATACTTACTAATAATTAACTTTAGTATTCGTAGTTACTAACATAAGCCTATATTATTAGAATGCTCTAACAATTACTAGTTCGAATAATCTAGAACTAAATATAATACTATAAAAGAAGGCTTTTATACCCTCTTTAGGTATATATTTAGATCCACTAATTACAATATTCCTTTACTAAATAGAACTATTATTTACTCTTTTATACTATATACTCTTTCTCTAAGAATATCTAGTATATTCTCTTTTAATATAACACATCACTTTACTAGATATAGGCTACCTGCCTACCTACCTATAAACAATTATTAATCTTAATATATCCAATATAGCTAATGCATAAATAATACTTATTTAAAGATAGGTATTTCTAGTATAATTTAATAACTTCTACAATCTCTATAACTATTCTATACCAATACTCTAATATATCTAGTAACTCGTATTACTATAATATTTAACATTGAGATATAATCTAATTACTACCTAATCTCTGAAATTATATATTAGATATAATACATTATAGAATAGCAATTTTCATTTCTTCTAAATTTATAGAGTCTGTCTATTATTATTAATACTGATATTATTACTCAGTTCTATTAGAAGATATATATATCTCTATTTATGAAGGTTATAGTTGAATATTACTAGACATATCTTATATTTTTATATTTAGAAACAACTATATAAGCTCTAAGAGGATTTGAATTCTATTATAGAAAAGTGAAAGAGTAATAAAGTATGAAATACTTAGCATTTAGCCTTCTATTCTATTTCATCTTGAAGAAATTTAAAAACATTCTTAGTTCTATAATTGTAGTAATTATCTTTTGGCTATATATACTAAGTCTTAGTGTTAATAATGCTCTCTCTAGTTATAATTATAAAGTCTACTACTACTATATGGTTAAATGTTAATATTAGGGTTATAAATATCTATTATAATGAGTAGTTCTATTGGTATTTCGACTAGTTATAAGCTAGTATTAAAATATAAATTATATTGTTGGATAAGGTTAATAGTTAAGTCCATATATATAGTACAACGTTTAGATATTATTCTATATATAGAGTAAGAATAATTAAATAGAAACTGTAAAGACTATTTAGTTATATCAAGAATACTTAGATTAATTAAAGTATTAGATATATATATTAACTATATTTAATACATCAATATTATCTATTAATAAGAATAGAGCAAGTCTTATTATATCCAGGAAAGAATTATATATAAACTTATATTCATAATAAAACGCCTTTACGTTAATAGTATGAAATTGCACCTCAGGAGTTAATAGGAATTAGTTACAAATATTCAAGTTATAGTTATTGAAATTAATATAAATATTTAAATTTAATACTTATTATGTAGTTATATTGAAGGTCTTTAATTTATTTAAAGTTATATGCTTCTTAGGACTCTTTAAAGGAAGCTATACCTAGTAGTTAGTTCTTACTTTATAAATCCTATAGATTATACTAAGGCTAAGGAACTATTTAAATAGAAGAAACCTCAGGTAGTAATCATATCATTAGTTAATATAATTACTAATAAATACGGAAAGTATATTATAAAGGAAAGGTATAAGCCGATATCTATTGTAATTATTTTTCTAAAGACTGTAATAGGTTATTATATAATACTAATACTAACTAACTAGTAGTACTTATTACTAGTCATAAATAGCTATTAGTAAGAGCTAATAGTTAGTAGTAGTTACTATACTTAGTTTATATAACTAGAAGGTTTATAACTATTAGTTATACTTACTTATTATAGAATTTAAACCTACTACTCATACTATAAAATAGTAAAAGCTAGCTGGATGTTAAACAACTATATCAAGTAGGTAAATATAATACTTATAACTAATAATAATTTGATTGTTTAAGATATTATAACTATATATAGATAGAATAAGGGTATGAAGGTATATGTTATTATAGAAGGAATTACTATTATTCAGTATTAGACAACTTGATAAAAACTAAATATAGTAGCTGTAATTATAAAGAATTAAGCTTTAGGTTAACTAGAAGCTAGTTATAATAGATATCAAGGAAATAGAAAGGTTAAAGTTATATTTAAAGAGATGATATTTCTACTAGTAATTATAATAGAAAGTAAGCTATTAGCCTTTCTTATAATATATATATATATATATATAAAGTATAGACTTTATATAAGCCAAAATAATAAACATATAGAGTATATATATAATATATATCACATATATGAAAATAGATTTATAATATATATATATATAATATATATATAATATATCAAAAATATATATAAACCATTTAATATATATAGATGATTAAATATGAAATATACTTTCTATTGCGGCTATTGGTAAATAAATTACCTCTTAAAATATAATTTTAGCTTTCCTATCCTTCTACTAGTTATCATAACTAGTTTCTAACTAATCTAGGGCCAATTCTTTCGTAGTTATCCTAGCTGGTATACTTACTTTATATGAACTTCTCAATAATATATTACTAATAATGGTTCTATAATAATTTCACATCTTTTTACTTTTATACTCCTTCAGGTATTAATTCATAATTTGTATATCTTAAGATATTGAATTACTATCGATAAAAAGTATTGTTTTTATAGTTATTATAACTTGAATATTTGAAATTTGTTTAATACTATTATAAACTCAATTTTCTCTACTTGTAGAAAAAGACTTTATATGTTTAGTCTAAATAATTTCTATCATCAATATAAGCTAGTTTATAATTTCTAAATAAGTATCATAAGACTTATTTCCCATCTACTAGTAAATAATTTTCATATACTAAATTTAACTAATATATACATCATTCTTATATTGATATATATATATATATATATATATTCAGGATAATTGAAGGGCCTTTAAAACTCTTATACTTATATTCATATAAAGCTCCAAAATATCTAGCAACTAGTATTGAAATTGTATATTGATGTTAAAGGATAATTAAATTAATAATCAGTCTGTAGAATTATTAGCTTACTATAATGATTTATGATATAACTAAGTGATTATCTTTTATATATTTATACGTTTTTCATTATTTATGATATTTAAGATAATTCTATTAATACTTGATTAAATAAACTAATAGCCCTAATTATAATAGTTATAAGTAAGTATTGCTATACTTATAATGTACTTCTTTAGTTATACGTAGCTATGTAGATTTCAAATAGCCTACAGTTTAAATATAAAAGATATAGAAACGTAATAAACACTTAAATGCGTTGCTTTTATAGGCGCTTTATTTTATTCTATTCTTAAGAAAGTTAACAATTTCTTAGCCATATAGGTTTAATAGTAAGGTTTAACTATAGTATTACTGAGAAGTCTTTTATTACCATGAGGTTCAATATTAGACCTAAAAATATAATTATCTATAATAATAAGTAATTTTCTTTCTATCTTAATTAGTTATAAACTAGTATTTATATAAATATCATTATTAAGTACAATGTATAGATAGATTTATATATAGAGTAAAGAGTTTAGACATCTTTTCCATATAAATAAATGTAATGAAATAGAAAATATATAAATACATATAAGATATATCTCAAATAGGTTCAATTACTTTTACTCTATACTTAGAAGAATATCTAAGCTTTCTACTTTATATATAAGTTTAACTATATATCTTACTTAATAATAGTAATTTTTGTTAATGTTAATTTATAACTAATTAAGGTAATATTAAAATTACTTATTATTATATATATCTATATTCCTAATTCTAATATTTTACTGTATACTAATAAGAAGTTTTGTAGCAATAGTTTATATAGAATACGTCATTTTAGGACTAAAGTATAATATATATAGTAAAACTTTTTTATTAAGATTATAGAGTTGAGAATCTTTTTAAACTTCTTAAAAATAAGGTAGAATAAACTACTACGAGTTAAATACTCTATAATTTATTATTCTTCTATATTTTATATAATAAGATTCGAATTCTCTCAAATTCTATATAATTACTTATAATTAAAAAGATATATTATAAACATAAGAGACACTAATATCTCGTTTTCTATTATAACTATTAGTAAATACATTACCGCCAAAAATATAACTTCAATCTTCTTATTCTCCTACTTAGTATTATAGCTAGCACCTAATTAATCTAGAGCTAAACCTCTTATACTTATAGCTAATATACTTATTCTACATTAATTCCTTTATAATTAATGAATTACTAATAACTCCTTTCATAATAACCTCATACTTGTATACTCATATATCTTGATACCCTTACGCCTTTATAACTATATATAATTTTAATATCTTAAGATATTCAATTATAACTAATTATAGCTATTCTATTTTGTTAGTTTACAACTAGTAAATATTATAATTAATTGATTGTGAAAATAGTATATAATTAGTTATCTCTATTCGTAATATCTATATCTAGGTTATAATATATATATATACTATATATTATAGAGATAAATCTATATGATAATCCTTCTATTCTTATTAATCTAAATAAGTAAGTTAACTACTTAGTTACTCATTACTATAACTTTAGCTATCTTAGTATTATATTTAACGTAATACTAATAATACTCTCTTTTATAACTCAAGCGTATTAAATACTAAAATTAGTATAAAATATAAAAATAGTATAAAATATAAAATAAATATAAAATTGCCTCTAGTTATATAAGTTCTTTTAATTATACTAAAAACTATAAAAATATTATAAATAGTATTTCTTTATAAAAATATACTTTTTATTTAATACTATATTAAGTATTTTAAGTTCTTATTATAATATATTTCTCTCTCTTTTTATTACTTTCTTCTTATTATCCTATATACT
>QAPF01000644.1:0-21969 GCA_004367935.1 Colletotrichum sidae | reverse complement strand
CTTAAGTAAATAAGGTAAAGGCATAGATGTTTATTCTTTTATAAGATATTAGAAGTAATTTAAACTATATATATTATAGCTATAGTACCTCATGCATTATAACTATAGTAGCTAATACACTATAACTATACTATAGTATATACTATACTTTAGCCTATATACTATAGTTATAATACGTTATATATTATAATTATAATAATCTATATATTATACTAAAGTATATATATAATAGTTATAATACCTTATATACTATAGCTGTAGTAGTTTATACGCTACATTAGGGTATATATACTATAGTTATAATACCTCATATATTATAACTATAGTAGTCTATATACTATAGCTATAGCTAGAACTCTAGTAGTATAACCAGAACTCTAAAATAAACCCTCTATATAAGAACCTTAATATCTCTATGAATAATAGTTAGAAAAGGTTAATAGTACTATTAATCAAATCACTATTACACCCTCTATTTAACCATTATTATTACAAATACTTTGAATAAGTCCCTATATTGAAAAAACTACTCTTACCACATCACATTTCTCCTGATTTCATAGTTATCCATAGTAATAACTTAACTATCGATTTACCTATCTATCTATCTATTCTAACAATAGTTAATTAGAATAGAGATATATAAATAATAAGTATAAAGGTAGTTTAAGCTACTCTAGTATTAATATAATATTACTATAATATTACTCCTCCTTACTATAGGAGGCTATATAGATAAATAGCTATAACTAGTAAGTTTTAAGTAACTCTTACTATAAATATATATAGAACTAGATAAGTAGACTTTATAATTATCTAGATATATATATAGGTTAATACTTATATATATTATAATACTAAGGATTATTTTATTATTAAATACAAACTATATTTAACCCACCTATTAATAACTTCTAATACTAATCTTTAAGCTTTATGGTTAAATAAAGGGATTATAAATAATAAAGAAAAAGTCTAACCTTTTAGAAGAAACTTCCTAAAGGATAAATTATTATAATAGTTAATAATAATACTATAGTAATAGATAAGACTAAAGAGATATAGAAATAAATAGATAAACTACTCTTTTTAATTTCCATATTAATAAATAATAAATCTTTTATTTCTTCTTAATTTAATAGTAATTATAATGATTAGAAGCTAGTTAGTAAGGAATTTATAAGATAGTAGAATTTCACATTCATTATATTATTATAATTATACTGATTAGATATTATCCTAAGTACTAATTAGAAAACCTATATTATTAGGATAATTAGGATATATATTAATTGAAATAACTAGGTATTTAAAGTTCTATTTTTTATAATCCTAAGAATAATATATCTAATTATTCTTAAGAAGTTATAATTATAATATAAAGGGGTTATTTTAAATCTTATAAAGAATAAGTTGAGAATATATAATTAGTTGTCTAGTTATTCAGGTTATTAGTAATATATTAAAATAAATATATATAAATAGATTTGTAGATCTTATTAAACTACTAGTTATAATATTATCTAACTTAGGAGAGGGGTGATATAAGTAATTAATAATTAATTTAATATGGATTAATATAACTCTAATAGCTATATTACTAGTTATATTAGACTAATTAATATTTATATTACTTATTATTTATACCCCTTTTATAGATTTATTTAATAAGAATAAGGCTTCTAGTTTCCTATTTTATTAGGAGTCTCTTAATTATTATATTTTACTAAAGAAGAATTTAAAAAGAATTAAACTAGACTTATTATAAGGATTATCTTATAATATACTAAGGGAATACCTATTTGAAAATTAATATTAGATTATAGACCTAATAGATAAAAGTTAAATTTGAATAAGTTTATATATAATTAGAATATCTATCTTTTTTATTAAAAAGCCTAAAGGAAGATAGTAGTTCTATATAAATTGTTGAACTTTTAACACTATTAGTACTTATAATTGTTACTTTGTATTATTAGTTAAAGAAATATTATGCTTATTATCTAAGGTAATACAATTTATAAAGATAGATATCTAGATAGTTTTCTATAAGATCTAGATTATAAATTAAATAAGTATAAAACTATTTTTAAATATATTTTAACTTATTTGAATAGTTTATCATTCTTTTTAAACTAATAAATATACTTATAATATTTTAATATTATATTAATAATATACTTTAAGGTATTTTTAATAACCTTATTATAATTTATCTAAATAATATCTTTATTTATGGTTATAAGTTAAAGAGTAACTATAAAAATAAAGTTAAATAACTCTTTAAATAGTTATAGAAGGCTAGTTTATATTTAGACTGAAGAAAATATAGTCCCCTATAAAATAGATTAAATATCTAGGTTTTATTATTGAAATAGAGAAGGATATTTATTATAACTCTAAAAAGGTTAAAACTATATAGGAATAAGAAGTCCCAAAGAATATTTATAGTATTTAGAACTTTTTTAGCTTTATAAACTTCTATTATAATCTAATGAACTATTTCTCTAGTTTAATAGAGCTTTTTATATAATTAATATAGAAAGAAAAACTATTGTATTAAGATATTATATATTAATAAGTATTTAAAATATTTACACTTATTTGTATCTTAATATTAATTATAACTTAATAGGATCTAAAGTAATATATAATAATAGAAATAGATTATTTAGAAGTAGTATTAAATAGCTACTTCTTATAAGAAATGAGAGATAGTATATTATAACTAGTTACTTGTTATTTAATTAAACTTATATTAATTTAATAGAATTATACTATTAATAATAAAAAGCTATTAGTAGTTATATTATATTCAAAAGTATAATTAGTAGAATTATAAAATATAAGAGAGTTATTTATTATTCTACCTAACTATAAAACTTTAGAAAACTTTATAAATTTAAAATTTATCTTAGATTAATAAGTTAAATAAGTAGAATGTTTATTAGAATTTAGTTTTATTTTAAAATACTATTTAAGTTATTTTATAAGATATCTTAATACTCTGTCTTGATAGAGTTAAATAATATAATAGAATTAAAGCTTTTAATATAAGTCTTTGAATTTCTTTAAATTAACTTCAAAGAAAAAGATAAACTTTTTCTAATACTTTTAATTTATAATATATAGATAGAGGGAAATTAGGAAGAAGTTATAGAAATAGAAGATACTTATTAATGAATTATTAGTAAATTACTAGATAGGTATATTATATTTTAAAGTTTTATATTATTCATACTATAGAACTAGATAATTATAGTAGTATTAATATATAGAATTTACCTAAAGACTATTTATGAAATAGTAAAAATATCCCTATTAGAAGTCTTAATATAAATATAAATAGTTAATTATATAATAGGGAAGAATAATACTTTATTATATTAAGATTAAATCTAAATCCTTAAGTATAAGCTACTAATAGTTATAATCTTCTAAATAATTTATAACCCCTTCATTCTAAGTTATCTTAATATTAATTTAATATTTCTAATATTGTTATAGAATTAGTATCAAGATAATATATTAAGAGATAGTAAGTATTTTATCTAAATATATAATATATATTAGTACTTATATAAAAGTTATAAATATTACTAAAGTTTATTATAACTCCTTCTAATTCTTAATATATTCTAATTTTAAATCTCTATTAATTCTATAATAAAACTACTATTTATTAGAAAGGGAGACTTTAGGTTCCTTATAGTAATTATAAATTAGTTATTTAAATATATCTAGTTAGAAGTTATAATTTTTATAATTATTAAAGTTTATATAGAAAGGTTTCAAGATATAAAATAGTAATTCTATAACTTCTTTATATTAATTATTACCAATTATAATTCAGATTATATTAATACTTTTTAGATAACATTATACTAATCAATAGAAATATAATAATTATTATTAATATTATTCTATTCCTAAATAGACAATAAGATAGAAAAAGTAATATTTAAGATTTAAATATTCCTATAAATATATATTACCTTTTTATAATTAAACTAACTAGTCTATCTTACTATATACTAATTAATATTAAATAATAGAGATTCTTTAATTTTTAGAATTAGTTTAAATAGACTTCTTAATAGGTTTAATATTATACTTATTCTATACTTATTAATAGTAGAGTAGACTATTTATTCTAATGTAAGATATATTTTAATATTCTTATCTTACCTTAAGGATAGTGTTACTATAGTCTAAATAGTAATAATATATATAGTAATATAATAAAATAAATATTAATAAATATAATAAGTAGTTAAGAAGTTTCAAATAGGAGATAAAGTATATATCAGATTAAATACAACACTAAGGTAGCTAAAACTATAGTAATAGGTAACTAAGCAGCCGACCTACTTATTGAGACTAATAAGAATAGAAGGATTATGATATAAATTTATCTTTACAATATATAGGATATATATACATACTATAACGTAAATATAAGTATTATAAATAGAGATATTCAATTATATACTATTTATACAATCAATTAATTATAATATTTACTAATTATAAACTAATACTAATTAGTAATATTTTACTACTATTAAAATTATTTATTACTATTTAATTATAAATTAATAAGAGAAAATTTAAAGAGATAAGATTATGTTATTTCTTTAAAAGGTCTCTAGAAGTCTATAGAGTAAAAAAAGATAAACGTAAAGCTATTATAACTATAGACTATCTTAATATATTAATATAATTTCTAGAAATCTATATAATAAACATAGGAAAAGAAGGTAAATTTATAATAACTTATTAACTTAATATTATTTTACATAATAAATTAATAATGAAAATATCTACCAATTTACCAAGGTAAAAAGTATAATAATAAATATAATAAAATTAATACAAATAAGAAAAAGAAATATATAGTAAATTACTATCCCTTACTACTATCCCCTAATATCTTATATATATTTAGTAGATAGAGAAATAATAAGAAATCAACTTAATAACTCTAATACTACGATAAACCTTCCCCTAATAATAATAATCTAAAAGCTATAAGTAATTTAAACCTTAATATTAAAACCTTAGTAATATTCAAACCTTAGCAATTAAATTAATTCTGTATATTATATTAATAGAAAAAGGAATTTAAAAAAGAGGCCTTATTTTATTTAATAAGAAGATCTTAAAAAGTAGTATAGAAAAGCTAGTAATATAAAATAACTATAGATACCTATAATACTTCTTCTTAAGTATTCTATAAATAATTATAATAAATACCCTATAGAGATATCTAGAAAACTAGTAAGTTTATAGTATTATAATAAATAATATTAAAACTTAAAGTATTTTAAAATCATTATCTACTACTTCCATCCTTAAGTATTTTTTAAATATTCACTTCTCTAAATATCTATTAGTATATTAATAATATAAGAAGACTAGTTAATATTACTTACTAAATAAAATAAGAAGAACTAAATAAATATTAAAATATATTACTACCTAATTAAATAGAATTACTAAAAAGGAAATCAAAAAGGGAAAATTCTTAATAGTTAATAGTAAGACTTAAAGTATAAGGAAAAAAACAGTTATAAGAAATAATATAAAAGGAAATTACTATATATTGACTAGATAAAACAGACTTCTTAGCCTACTTAATAGGTATATTAGCTATTATTTTTAAATCTACCTTCTATAAAATACTAAGAAAAAATACTATTTTATATATTAATAGATATATATAATAATGACTTATAATACTTAATTGTTTATCCCCTATTATTTTTCTTCATTATTAGTAATATATTTATATACTTATAGTATATAGTTGTAACTAAAAAGATTAGCTTAATAATTATACTAACTTTAATAATTTTCTTAGTTCTAACTAATTATACTATCTTATATATATTATTAAATATATTATTGAATACAAGAATAAATAGGATTTATCTTAAGAAATCTTTAAGAATTCTAAGTAGAAAATATATATAGAATTCTATTAGAAACAAACTTCTATTTGATAATTATCATTTAAATAATAAATATCTATACTTCTAAAGTTATAACTGTTAGAAAAACAATTGTGATTAAGATATAATAAAGCTATACTAATTATAAATACTCTCCTAACTTATTACTTTAAATTATATCTTTCTTATTAGACTATATTAATAATCCTAGAAAGATAAAAAATAACTAGAATATAATAATATATATTAATAAGTATAATAAAGTATTCTAATAAACTAAGATAAAGATACTAGTTGGTATATATTAGAAAGTAATTTCTAAATAATAGGGACAATAAGCTATACCTTCTAATAGAAATATGAATATTAATAATATATATATCTATTATTATATATAAGTATAGAAGAATAAGACTTCTATTCTAAAGACTTATAAGATACTTATTAAGAAACCTTCTAAGATTCAAAAGAAATATATTTAAATATAATAGAAAGAAGAATATTATAATTACTTAAAAACTACGTTATTAATAAAAGAATATACTTCCCTATAGGTAGAAAGACTATAAAAGAGAAATTAGTAGAAATACTTAATAAAAATATATTAACCTAGTAAATAGAAGAAAATATTAAAGCAAATTAGAAAAGCTACTACTACCTAAAGTAAGAAATTAAAAAGAACTTAAAATATATTAAATAACTCTTAAAATTAAGAAGATATATATTGATTAAGAGATAATAACCTTTTATACTAAAAGACTTAAGAATAGAAATAACTCTAATATAAATAATACTATTAATATTAACTACTAGGAATATATTAATACTAAGCCTATAACTAACTAAATTAAATATCTAGATAATTATACTTATATAAAACCTTATTATAAGAAATAGTTCTAAATAGAAAGAGTAGTAATAAATAAGATTATAGAAACCCCTAAGATTCTATATATACTTCAGGAAAAACTACTAAATATCCCTTAAGCAGTATATTATCTTTAATTAACCTTATAAAAAGTTAAAACATTATTGAATAAGATATATTAATTAAATAACAAATATATAGGTAAAAATTATAATATTTTTAAAAATAAGAGATAGATATTTATTACTAAGTATATTAGCTATAATATTAAGTAAGACTCTAGAAGAAGAATATTTAATAATATACTTATTAGATAAATATAAATATATTACAAGATATTAGTTATATTAATTTAAAATAACCTCTTGTTTATTTAAATAGCTATTATAATTAGAAATAAATATAAAACCCTTATAACTTATTATAACTACTATAGAAAATAAAAGAATATATATCTTAAGATATTTACTAAAGATTATGATTATATTAATATAATTAAGATACTTAAAGTAATAATAATAAAAATCAGCTTATTAAAATATATCTATTTAAACCCTTAAGATCTATAAGAAAAGTCGATAAAGAGATATATCTAACTATATACTAAATATATAATATAGTCGATATCCTTTATAGTATTATTAATAATGTAAAGCTAACTATTAATAAGTTATATAAATAGATTATAGAAACCCTTAGAAGCTAATAATAACAATCTAAATAAAAAAGTAATTATATAACAAATCATAATTAATTTCTAGCTAATTATATATATAATAGCTAGAAATATAGCTAATACTTTAACTATTAGTAATTATACTAATTTTTATATGATTAGGTATTAGTAATACCTTAAGGCTATCTTATAAGAGATTTTAAAATACAAATATATAAAGTAAATAGTAAATATACTTAAAACTAGTAATAGAATACTAATTAATAAAATATACTACTAAAGAATATAAAGTAGTAGTATTGTACCTTAAGAAGGTATTAATTATTATTATAGAATTAGTAACAGAAATTACTATATATTTTAATAATAGTATACTAAAAGAGATAGCTCTAGAGATATTATATAATAATATAAGTACAATATTTAATAAAAACTTTATAATAATTTATTTTATAATTATAAATAGTAAAAGTAAAATAATTAATCCTAAGAGGCTTATAGAAATCCTTTAGAACTATACTTATTCCTACTTTATAATACTAATTAAACTAGAAACTTTCTTAGTTTTAAAATTCTCTGAAGTTATATTTTAAAGTATTTCTTTAAGTAGAAGAATAAGAAGACTATTTATAGAAAGTATATAATAATTAAAAGCCTTTTAGAAGATTATACTTAATATCTAACTTAATAAAATTACTCTAAAATAAATATAGAATTTAGAAATAGATAAAATATTATAAGGTTTAATATAGTTTAAAGATTTATACTTTTTAGAGATATTAATTTTAATATTATACTTATAGCTACCTTATTTCTCCTTAGTCTTCCTAATATAAATTAACTCTAAATCCGCTTTAATAATATTAATAATAAGATTAAATAGGAAAGAATATCTTTACTTATAAAGAAATATAATAGATATTTTTAATTCTCAGTCTAAAGAATATTTATAATAAGACTATTAATTTCTTTATAGAAATAGAAATATAATAATTATATAAGAAATTTAATTACTTTAGTATCTAGAAGTTGAATAATATCTTTAATAAAATAAATTAAATTATAACTATTAGTAAGATTAAGATAATTATAAAAGACTATTATTAATACTAAATAAATAGTAAGATGCTATATTAATTTAAATTTAGCTTTAAGGATGACTATAAATTTGATATAGAGATTATTATTAGTATTATATATCTTAATAGTAGTAAATTTATATTATATATAGTTAATATATTAATAATATTTATAGTTATAAGATTTATAAGAAGTATTTCTCTACAAGAGAAATAATATATATTAAAAGCATATTAGATTGATATATATTAAAGTCCGCTAGAGAGAATTATTATTAATATTAGAAATAATTTTACTACTAAAAACTGTAAAAGAAAGATTGATAGTATAAATAGTAAAATAAAAAATATACTAATTAAAACTTATAATAATATTAATAAGATTGAATAATATTATACCCCCCTATAGAAAGCTTATAAGATTATATATAATAAGATATTAGAAATATTAAGAGATAATATATTCTAAAGTACTATTAAAATAATTAATAATATTAATAGTTGTAATAGCTTTATACTAGTCTTATTTATCTTTAGAATATATTTATACTTTAATATAATATTATTACTATTTCTAGATATAATGAGATATATAGTAGTCATTTATAAAATAATAGAAGAAATATATAGGATTTAGAAAAAATACTAAGTCTTAGATATCTTAAATATATATAATAATCCCTCTAAAATATCTATCTACTAACTCCTATTATAATTAGATATATATATCTATTGAAAGTATTAAGGTTAGATTAAATCCTTTAGATTTATCTTAATTAATAAAGAGATATATATTATAAAGATAGAAGGGAGGCCTAATACATTCTAAATAATAATAATTAAATTATATTACTAGTTGTAAGTTAAAAAGAGTAATAATAAGAGTCCTTATAATGATAAAATTAGATGAGAAATTCTATTTAAAAAGATAATTATAATAGTAATATCTAAAGAAAGGCTAAGGCGATAAATTTAACTATATAAAAGTATTTTTATTAGAAAAGCTAGCCTTTCTAATACTATATATTATAATATCTATTTTATAGTAAAAGAGGTAGAAGCATTAGTTAAAACTATCAAATTCTACTAATATAGCCTTATTATAGTAATAGGTAAGCCTCCTGAAAGATTATATACTATAAAGTAAGAAATCCTCTTAATAGAAAGAATACTATACTTTAAATACTTTAATATTTAAAAAATATAGACAAAGAAAAGTCTTTAGTCTTAGATTTATTAATAAAGTTAAAAGTATAAATAATATATTATATAAGAAGTTATAACTAATTATTAAAAACTTAATAAGTAGAAGAAAACTGATGTCTTCATATGATTACTAATAATATAATAAGTTAGCTATTACTTTATATTAATACTATTAATAATACTATATTCTAATATCCTTATAGAAGTCTACTTTTATAATATTATTTAAATATATATATTAATAGAGATATTACTAAATTACTTTATCCTAATAAAACTACTTACTAATTTATAGTAAGTATATCTAAAAAGTATTATTATTATTATTATTATCTAAGTATTATATAGCCTTATAGAGTAAGATATATATTAATATATAATATAATCTAATTACTATAAGGAGAGACTAAGAATAGAAACTTTATTATATAATTTATATTTTATAATTTCTAAAAGAGACAACTTATATTTTAATGTTATAAGTATATAGATAAGTAATACTTTTAACTTTTACTTACTTAAATTTAATAATAAAAAAAAGAAAACTTCTCATATATAAAATTTATAATAAAGTTGAAGTTAATATTTATGAATAATAAATTCCTTATTTTCAAGAAAAGTATAATATTTTTAAAGATAATAGTAATATAATTCTTATTTAAAAAGTTTAATATAGGTAGATTAAACCTATTAGTTATATCTCTTATAAATTAAAATTAATATATATTGAATAATAAGCATAAGAAGTATATATAACTTCTATATATTAAGTAGAAATATATTTTAATTTCTTTATTATAACTTAATATTAGAATTTAATAGAAGAAAATATTGAAAGATTTAATAAATATCTTATATAGTCAATAAATAATTCAGAATAAAGCCTAATATCTATCTCTATTAATACTAAAGAGATATAATTATATATCTTTATTAATAAATCTTTTACTAATCATAAAAATCTAATATCTTAATTAAAATTTATTATTATCTTAAGAATAAAGAGAAATAATAAGAATAATGATATTTTTGAATTTACAAATAATATTATTTATTTTTCTTCTATTAAATTAAATATAGTTATATAAAGAATACTAATTCCTAAGGTTTATAATCTAACTATAAGAATTAATATAAAATATATAATTTCTATTACTTTAAGGTAAATAATTAAATATCTAAAGATACTAATAATATTAATAGTAGTTTATACTAATTCTTATTCTTTCTATAAATATTTTATGAAATTAGATATTACTAAAGAAAAATATCTTATTATTAATATTATAATATTTTAATAAGTATATAAATAAAAGGAAATCTTTAAAATCTATTAAATTAATAGTCAAGATAACCTTATAAATAGAATAATTAAGAAATCTGATAGTTAAATTCTGAAAGAATATATAATAATAAATAAAGCGATAATATAAATAGAAAAATAGATTATAAAAGTTATTAATAATAATAAGGAGAAGAAATAAAAATAAAAAGAAGGTATATAAGATAATAAGAAGAAGGTAATAGAAAGAGAGAGAAGTATATTATTATAAAAACTTAAAATACTTATTATAATATTAAATAAAAAGCGTGTTTTTAGAGAGAAATACTATTTATAATATTTTTATAATTTTGTAGTATAATTAAAGGGACTTATATAACTAGAAGTGATTTTATACTAATTTGGTATTTTATACCATTTTAGTATTTTATACTACTTTTTTATTTTATACTAATTTTAGTATTTTATATACTTTAGCTATAAAAAAGAGTATTATTAAGATTAGGTTAAATATAGTATTAAAATAACTAAAGTTATAATAGTAAGTAACTAAGTAGCTAACCTACTTATCAAGATTAATAAGAGTAAAAGGATTATTATATAGATTTATCCTTATATTATATAGCGTATATATATATATTATAACTTAGATATAAATCATATAAATAGAGATATCTAGTTACATACTATTTACACAATCGATCAATTACGATATTTACTAATTGTAAACTAATAGTATAGTTATTATTATATTATATCAAGATAAATTAGCTAAATAAGAAATTCAATTAGATAACTTCTAAATATTAAATAGTTAAAATATTAAACCTATCAAATATCATATTTAATATCCTTATAAAGATCTATTTAATACTCTATATTAATCTTATTAAATAAATAGAAAATAGCTTATTACTATCTAAGTAATATATAAGTATATATTTTAACCTTATTGTAATTTTTATTAAGAAGGATAATGAAATCTAAGAAGAATATAAAATTAAGGATAAATTAGTAGTAAAGGATATTTTAAAGTAAAAATATAATTATAATATATTAGTTAAATAGAAGGATTATAATATTTCAATATAAAAACTTTTAGAGAGTTTTATTAATAATAAGGTTATATTATAATTTAAATTATAATATAGAGATATTAGAAAGAATAATAGATTAATATTAGTTTATTAATAATAAAAAGCTATATAGGTTATAAATTAAGTAATATAATAACCTATAGGAAATATATATAATCTACTATAGAACGTACTCTTTAGGTACTAAATATATAAATTAAGTAAAAAGATTAGTATTATCTTATTCCCCTTTATATTCCTAGTATTCTTCTTCCCCTTTATTATTATCCTACTTTTCTTCCTCTTTATTATTAGGAATAATAATAAGTAGTACTAATTTAGGAGTAAAGTATTATTAATACTAGTAAGAATTAGTAATATTATAATAATAATAGATAGGTAAACTAATATTAATAAAACTAAAGATATAATTATAATATTAATAAGGTATAGTATAACTATTAGAGTATATTATAATACCTTATTATAAAGAAGTTAGTATAATAAAAATAAGAAAAAAGAAGAAGAAGGACTTATTATTATCTATATAATACTACTAAAGCTAGTAAGGACCTATTTAGGGGTAAAAATAGGGGTAAATATAAGAATACTTCTAATATATAATAAGAGAGTAGTAGGTATAATAGTAATATAAGCTAGGGGTACTTATTAAATATAATAAAAATAGTTATTATAATATTAAACTATAAAGGAAAACTTTAGTAAAAAGATAGAAGTATAGTAGTTTTTAGAACTACTTTTTTTATTAATAGTAGTAATTATAGGAGTAATAATATATTTACTAAATATAATTCAAATATTAACTTAATAGCTAGTAGTATGTAACTTAGGACTAATAGTAAAGAGGTAGGAGCCTTACTTATACTTATTCTTTTAGAAAACTCTAGTAAAAAGATAGAAATATAGTAATTTTTAGAACTATCTTTTTCATTAATAATAGTAATTATAGGAGTAATAATATATTTATTAAGTATAATTAAAATATTAATTTTATAACTAGTAGTATATAGTTTAAAACTAATAGTAAAGAAGTAGGAGTTCTATTTATACTTATTCTTTAACTTTAGATATTTATAATAAGATTAATTATAACTTAATATATAAGTCTAGGGGAAACTACTCTTATTATATTTATAATAATAGTTAAAATAAGTAGAAATAACTACTTTAAGAAGTTAGTTCTTATTATTATTAGAATTACTTTTAATAATATAATTACTATAAATATAAAGGTTAGGTTTAGAAGGAGTATAATAATAAGAAGAATTATTATTAAGAAGTCTAGAGTTAGTAGTAATAGTAGTAGATATAGTAATAAAAAGAATATAAAAAAAAGAAATATAAATAGAAAAATAGTAAAATAGTAATATTATAATAAGTATAGAATAAGAAGTTATATAATTCTAAAGAAAAAGAAGTAAATTTATATAAAGAGGGAAGAAGGGGGTTTCTTATAAACTAATAATAAGAAGAATATAATATAGGATTACTTAGGATAAATATAGTATGAATTTTCTTATTAGTAGGACTATTTAATATTAATAGTATTTAGGGGAAGTATTTTAATAGATTTTTCTAATTAGTTAGGCTAGCTTAAGTAACTAGATATTATTAGTATATTATTAAAACTATTAATACTATTAATTAGTTAGGCTAGCTTAAGTAACTAGATATTATTAGTATATTATTAAAACTATTAATACTAAGTATTATTATAATAATAGGGCGGAAGGGTAGTAGGGGGTATATTATAGACCTAAACTTTAAGATTTATATAAGATATTACTATTAGGGTTCTATATAACTACTACCCCTATAGTTTAGTAAAGAGTTTTTACTTTAAGTATAAACTCTTCAAGTTTATTATAATACTATTAAAGTACTACTAAAGTATCTCTTGTAGCTAGTTTCTAATATTTTATTATATTACTTAAGATCTATTTAACTTTCTTAAAGCTTTTATAAATAGCTCCTAAGTATTTATAATTAAAGATGAATTTTCAACTTTTTTCTTTATATTTATATTACTTAATAAAACCTATAATTCAATCTTTTAAATCTTAAAAATATTTAAAAGTTAAATAAAGTAATAGAGAAATCTTTGAATATATAAGATTTAATAAGATATGAAAAGAATTGTAATAGTAATTAATAGAGAAACTAATTATTAAATATAAATAATAGAATAGAAAGTTAATCTCAAGCTATACCCTTCTTATATTAAAAAGCTAATTAAAATAAATAAGTAGATTAGAAAAGAACTAATTATCTAAAGAATACAAATATAAGAAGTTATAGGATTACTATCCAAACTCAAAATAGAATCAGTTTAAATAGTAGTTATATTATATAATATGTCTCTGAATATTTAAAATAACTAGAGATTACTATATACAATTAAAGAAACCTATTTTAAATAGTATTTTTATTAATAGGTATTAGAATATATTCTAAGCTTTTATTAAGACTTGTAATTTTACTAAAGATGGATTTATACTTATAAATATTAAATCTACCTACTTATTATAGGCTACATTTAGATAACCAGCTAGAACTATACTTAGGTATCTAATAACAACCCTTCTACTTAAGTAGAACTTTAGTAGGCCCTAGGTAGTATTATATATATAGACTTTTCTAGGTATTTATAAAGGCTTCTCTTTTACCCTTTAGTTCTAAATAAATAGTATTTTATACTACTTATAGTTAAATAGGCCTAAGTCTAGCCTTTTAGATATTTAGACTTTAGTTTTATTTACTATATAGATAATATAAAATAGAATGTAGTTTTCTATTAGTTAAATATATGATTTAATTAAGTAAGGTTCTTAGGATATAATACTATATAATAAATAACTAATTAATTAATATAAAAAGTAATAAAGAATACTAGAGCTTCTTAGGATATTCTTATAAGTAGTAACTCTATAAGTAAACTACTTTAGTAATAATTATAATATAGTTTAAACTTCTTCTACTAGAAGATTAATAAGTTTATATATAAATTAGTAATATGAGATATTATAATAAGTAGTAACTTCTAAGTGGCTATTATAATAGGTATTTTTAATTTATAGTAAAATATCTTAATAACCCTTAGAATAATATCTATTAGAATACTAGCTTTTAGAATTAATAATATTATTATACTTCTACTAGTAGTTAATTAATAGAAGAAGCTTTTTCTCTTATTCCTAAAGTTTTCAAATAAGTAGAAGGAATATTAAGTATAAGCTTAATAAATAAAAGTTAGATTTAAAATTAATTATTACTTCTTTAATAATAATTAGAAATATTAATATTTAATCTACTCCTATTTAAACTCTAGTCCTTAGTAAATAATTAAAACTTTCTATGCAGCTAGAAGACTAGAGAACACTTATAATTTAGATAATTTTATAAATTACTTCAATAGAACTTATTTAAATTTAAATAGTTAACTTTATATTATTACTTAATTATAAAACCTCTAATAGAAGGAAAATAAGTATCTAACTACTTTTTTATTATAATTTAAGAAACCTCTAGTTAATATTAAGAGGTATATATAGCTAGACATAATTTGAATCTCCCTACTAGAAGTTGTATTATTCTCCTATTTTAAAGAACTACTTATTATAATTAATTTTCTTATTAAATATTAATTCTAATTATTAAAAATCCAGGATATAACTTAGAAACTTCAGTATATAAAAGGAATGCTTACTTATTACTAGCTGCCCTATTAGAAGCCTACTATTTATAATATAGAAGGCGATATAATAGTAACTAGAATAGTTAAAAAGTAGTAATAATATTAAAGTTTTAATAGTTCTTCTTCTACTCCTAAAGAATGTATTAAGGATTATTAAGATATTTATTAGTACTATAGGTATAATAAGAAAGGCTATATTTATAAGAATAATATAATATGGGAATATAAGAAGGCTATTATAAAGATTATAAAAATTATAATTATTATAAATCATACTAGAAATAATTAGGAGGATAGTATTCTTCTACTTAATAATAATAAGGATTTAGGAAAAGAATAATTCTAGAGTAAAATTAAACTTTAGAATTAATAGAAGTAGAAGTAATAAGATAGAGAAAATAATAAGAAAGAGAATAGATATATAGTTAATAGTTAGCTATTATTTAAATTAGGAATAATAGAAGTTACTCTATTAATATACTTGTTAATATGAGTTGTAATATCTATATTATTATTAATCCTTCTCTTAAAAAATTTTTTTACTTCTTATTAATTAATAAGTTAAAGAAATAGATAAGAAGATATATTATTAAATTATTATTTAGTAATATTTAGAAAGTAGTTATTTTAATATTAGAAGTTAGTAGCTATATATAGAAGATTTATACTTATATTATAAAGTATTTGTAATTATTCTTATATTTTAAATAGCTATAAATAGAAGATAATTATATTATTTATAATACTAGAGTCTAATGAATAGCTTATAGGAGAAGTAGTATAATAGTTTACTTAGAATATTAAAATAAATTAATAAGACTTAAAGAGATCTGGTTAGTCTACTTATTTAATACTAATTTATTTATATTTATCTATTAGTATATTATATAGCATATTAATAAAATATTAAGTTCCTATTAGGTTATATTTATTAGTTTAATAGATATTAAGAAAGTATTAATTTTAAAAATAGAAGTAGACTTAAGGGATTATATTTTTATAAGTATTTTGAAGAAATTCTCTAATTTCTTCTATTTAAATATAATATACTAATTACTCTCTAGTTAATTAGGAATAAATTACTATATTCTACTAATTTCTAATAATAAGAAATAGGAATCTAACTTCTTATAAAGATCTTCTTATAGTATATTATAAGAAGAACTTCTAATACTTAAAAAGACTTTAAAAAACTTACTTAATAAGGAATTTATTAAAATAAGTAGTTCTTCTACTAATGTTTTAATTCTCTTTTTAAAAAAACTAAATAGAAAAATATACTTCTATATAAATTATAAAGCTTTTAATATAATGATAAAAAATAATTACTACCCCCTCTTTCTTATATTAGAAACCTTCTAGAGAATTATTATAACTTATTAATATATCAAACTTAATATTATTACTATATTCTATAAGATTAGAATTAATAAAATAGATTAAGAAAAAGTAGCTTTCTAAATATATTATAATCTCTTTAAATAGATAGTGTACCTCTTTAAACTTATTAATACTCTTACTATATTCTAATAGTATATTAATAGTTATTTATAATAGTTCCTAAATAACTTCATAATAGTATATATTAATAATATTTTTATTTATACTAATAGTATATAATAGGAGTATAAAGAGAAAGTCTACTAAATATTTAACTGTCTTATTAATATAAAGTTAAAGCTAGATCTTAAGAAGTATAAATTCTCTATTATAATAATGAAATCTATTAGATTTATTATATTAGCTAAGAAGGGTTTTTTATATAACTTATAGAAATTAGAAGTTATTACTAACTAACTACCCCTTAGGTTACTAAAGGGTATTTATAGTTTCTTCAGATTTATAAATTACTACAAAGTCTTTATACTATAGTATAGTATTATTATAGAACTTTTAAACTATTTAATCTAGAAGCTTATATCTTTTTACTAGGGATTAGAGTAGTAAGAGGTCTTTTTTATATTAGAATACCTTTTTATTATAAAATTAGTCTTATAGATATTTAACTTTAATATTCTAATTATAATAGAAACTTATTATTTTAAATTTACTCTAAGTAGTATATTAATTTAGAATGATAAGGTTGAAATGAGGTATCTAGTAGCTTTCTACTCCTAATACCTAACTTCTATAGAGTTTTATTATTCTATTTATAATAAGGAACTCTTTATAATACTAACTTACTTATAGGTATAAAAAGTAGAACTATAGAATACTAAAAGGCTTAAAATCCTTATTAATTATAAAGGTTTTAAATATTTCATAAAGAAGTAGTAACTTATTAAGAAGTAGAATGAGTAGATAGAAGGATTATCTTAATATAACTTCTATCTTAAGTATTAGTTAAATATTTAAATAATAGCACTTAATATCTTTTCTAAGAAGGAAGAAGATACTTCTAAAGGATAGGATAATAAGAAGTAATAGGGATAAGTAATATAAGTTATCCTAAATATTACTATTCTTATAAAGCTTTAAATAAGATATATAAATATTATTAATATTTAAATCTTTAAAGAGAGATTAAACCTATAAGAAATATAGAATTATATTATTAAAAAAGACCTTTTATACTAATAGGTCTTTATAGTAGTCTAATAGTGAGAATATAACTTTCCTCTTAATCTTTATATTAAGGTTTAGATTACTAAATATACTTTGAATATAATAAGATAGTTTACCTTTAGAAATAGACCATAGATATTAAATAGTAAAAATAATAATAATTCTCTTAATAAGCTTAGGATTAAATTAATATAAATATTATATAACTCCTTTCCTATAGGATACTTAAGATAAAATAGTATACTAGAGATTATAAGCTATTAATTCTTCTAATCTAAATAGTTCTAAAGTATCTACTAGTTTATATATAACTATAATACATATAGAGGAATCTATATCTAGAAGTAAATAAAGAAGGAATTCCTGAAACTCCTCCTAATACCTAATAGGTTATACTTAGATCTATTAATAGATTCTATTACCAATCTACTCCTTATAAAGAAATAGAATAGCTATTACTTCTAAATTATTATAAATTAATTAGATAAAGCTTTTATATTAAAAGAGATAGATATTATAGAAGGAGAAACTTATACTTAGTAGTTCTTTAGTTATTATTATAAGTTCTATAATATACTATATTCTATTATAAATAATAGAAGTTCTAATTAGGTAAGTCATTTCTAGAAGGAGTTCTATTACCTAATAGGTATTATATACTTATTAAATACTAACTATTATTATTAAATAGATAGAATTATAAAGTAGTATAATTAGAAGATTTAAATAGTCTAAGAGTATTCATATATTAATTATAAAATAATTAAAATAACTTACTCTTTATTATATAGCTAGCCTTCTATAATTAGTAGTATAATATTATAAAAATAATATCTTTCTTTATAAATTATAATTATTATATTAATTCTATCTTAGTAATTAAAGAAGTAGTACTGATACTTAGTAGTAGTATAAATACTACTTATAAGTTAGTTAAGAAGATATAATTAGTAATAATATATATTTATATTAAAATAGTAGTAGTTTGATAGAAGTTAGAAGTTTAAATAGATAGAATTCAATTTCTTACTAATTAATATTAGGTTGGTAATAAGGTATAATTAGATATATCTAATTATAAATTACTAAAGTTAAATTAGAAGCTAGTTTAATTAAGCTATAAGTATATAGTAGTCAAAATCTTATTATTATATATTATTAAGCTGGATATATGAAGGTTTATCTACTTATAGTTCTATATAAATATCTTCTAGAGGGTTATTACTAATTTCCTATTTAAATAGATAGTTACTAATAGCTAGTTATTATTATTAGTATATAATAATAAAGAGGCTAAATAGCTAATTAAAGATATTCTTATTATAAAGATATATTAGGTAGGTAAAAGGTATTACTAAGAGGTCCTTATTAAATAGGAAGAATATACAGACTTTATATAAAAGCTAGTTGATATTATTATAGATATAATAGTATTAGAATAATATAAAAAGATATATAGACTAATAGTAGATAATAATAAGAACTTGGCTTATAGCTTATAGTTAAGTAGTAGTTAGAGAGGAGGGGGGTAATATTATAAATTATATCTAGATAATTAGCTAGAGTTATGTTTAGGTATTTAATAATACCTCTCCTATTTGGATGAAGTTATAGTAGGCTTTAGGTAGTATTATATATATAGACTTTTCTAGGTATTTATAAAGGGTTTTCTTTTACTCTTTAGTTCTAAATAAATAGTATTTTGCGCTACTTATAGTTAAATAGGCTTAAGTCTAGTCCTTTACACTACTTAAGAAATATGATAAATAAAATATTATAAAAAGATTATTCAAAGTTAAATTTAAAAGATATATTAAATACCTAATAAGTTATATTTTAAATACTTATAATTTCTATAAGATCTAAATCCCTACCCTCTAGAAAGTTATTATTTAAAATATTAAATTTAATAAAATAAGATTTTATATAAGATAAGATTTATATAAAGTACTTATAAAAGAAGTTATAAAACTACTAGTTGAATTAATTACTAAAGAAAAAGAAGACTTTATTCTTAAAATATTTAGACATTTTAAAATAGTAAGAATATTTAATAAAGGAACCTTTCTTCTACTAACTATCTTATTAATATTAGAAGTAATTTAAGATATTAAATTAAACTTAGAATTAGTTTTAAAAAGTGATAAAAAAAGTTAAATTATATTTACATCAATATTTAAACTATTGAAATTAGTTTAGAATTCTAATGAGTTTTAATTAGAAGAAGTAATTCTTAATAATAATTAAAATTTTAGAAATATATTAATAACTAGAGAATTAGATAGTATATTTGAAGGTAAAAGTCTAGTTAATTAAAAAGAGATACTTATTTCAAATAAATAGAGAAATAAATATTTGAAAAATCCTATTAAACTAATTTAAAAAGAAACTAAAGTATAATTCTAAATTTTAACTAATTAAGATAAGAAGATTAAATACTTAGGTTAGGAAATAAACTATTAATAGAAGAATAAATAATAATAATAACCATAACTAGAAATTAATATTAATAACTATATAATATTTTTAAAAGAATATAGTAATAGTATTTTATACTTAATAGAATATAAATAGGATAGTTTTACTCATACTTATTTATCTAATTAGTAATAAAAACTTAGTAAAGATAATTTTAATTTTTGAATAGTATTTTTTATTATTTGAAATATAGTATTAAAAAAGAAAGATCCTTCTACAAAAATTCAAATATATATTAATTAACTAATTATACTACTAAAAACTTAAAAAGATATTACTAACTTACTAAAGCGAAAATAAAAGTTCTTTATTAAAATAATAAGAGCTGAAATTATAAAGCTAAAAGAGAAAGGTATTTAGTGAGAAATAGATTGCTAGGATATTAAAGCTAAGCTTTTTCTTTTTAAGTAGGTTTTTACTTATAAGATAGATATAAATAGTTATTTAGAATAATATAAAGTAAAGATTTATATATATAGAGATATATAATTAGTTAATTTATTATAAACTATATATATAGTAATACTAGTTATCTAAATATTTTAAGTAGCTATAGTAATTATAGTATAATTTAATTTTAAAGTTTTATAGTTTAATATTATTAATATATTTCTAAATATTATAAGAAATTCTAATAGATTTCTAATAATAGTTAAACTACTAGATAGATTTAAGGTTATAAGGAAATATACTAAGTTTAAATAAGTTTTTTATAAGTTTTAAGATATACCCCTTTTTTAGTATAAAGCTTTCTATATTATTCTTAAGTTATTAGGCTTCTTATTATATCTAGAAGAGTCTTATTTATTTAAGAATAAGAGTTTAAATATTTATATCTTTTTCTATATAGATAATATTTTTTTCTTATATTATAAAATAGTTAAGAAGAATATTTGTAAGTTTATTATAAGTATATTTTATATTTATAATAAGTTTAAAAGTATTCTTTTTAACTATTTTATAATATAAGAAAAAGATATTATCTATATAGAAAAAGATATAGATACTTAAACTCTTATTCTTAAATAGATAAAACTCTTCTAGATATAATAAGAAGCTTAATAATTTAA
>QAPF01000643.1:0-22279 GCA_004367935.1 Colletotrichum sidae | reverse complement strand
TATATATATAATACTTCTTATTTAAATAGCTATATATAATTAAATAGAAGGGATAAATACTATTTAGAATAAATAGTTTTAAGCTTTCTAAAGTTATATAAATAAGGTATTAAATACTATATAGTATAATACCTTAAGAGTACTTTTAAGCGGAGTTATATATATAACTAATTTAAAATTAATTATTAACCTACTTCTAATTATTATCTCTACTATTCTAAATATATTATTATTTTCAAATTAATATAATATTACTTATTAGTAATCTTAGCTAGTTATAGAAATTCTAAAATATTACTATAAAACTAAAGAAAGCTAATTAGTATTTAAGTATACTATAATATATATTTATAAATTAGAAGTAGAATACTATATTTATATAGAAGTTTAATAAGAAAGTTTTCTAGATANATATTTATATGGGAATTTAATAAGAAGGCTTTTTAAATATAAAAAAGCTTAAATATAAGAGCCTTAAGAGCTTCCTTTTTATTCTTCTTAGGGTTCTTAGTTATAATATTTTGAAATATAGTATTTTACTAATTAGAAAGATATAACTATTAATATTTATTATTTTTAAAATGATTTTTAATATAACGAATTATCTATTCAAACTGCAAGTTGAAACTAGAGTTATTTAAATATTTAAAATAATACTTAAAAGCTTAATTCTTCAATATAATTAAAAATATAATTACTTATATATAATATAAAATACTAAGCTTAAAGTAGTAATTATAAAAGATATAAATCTTAGTTTTAAATATATTATATAAACTTCTATTATATTTTATATTCGTATTGTATAAGTTTATAAGATTTATAATATATTTAACTAAAGTATTATTAAAAAGAGTAGTAGAAGTAATATATAAAGAATATTTAAATTATCTAGAAGGCTATAAGTTATTATATTTATAATATACCTTCTATATATAGAAAAGCTCTATATTAAGAAAACTATATACTAGTAAGGTTAGTAGAAAGAGCTAGGAGTATAATACTAGTACTAAGAGTATTAAAACTAGTTATTTATACTACTACTATCCTTTTTTAACTACTCTTAGAAGAACTATAGTAAACTATACTTATTAAACTTTAGATTTAGTTTTATAAAGGGGTAATTCAATATATTACTCAATAGATATAATATCCTCAAAAAGCTCTAGGAAGCATCTAATATTTACTTAGAAAGTTAGATATTATTTTCTAAAGTCTTTAATATTATTATTACTCTAAGTATTAAAATCCTCCTACTTAATAAGTTAAATAAGCATATTATATATATAGCTATTACTCATAATAATCTTAAATTTATAACAAATAAAGTAATCTTAAAAATAGCAGACTATTATAATATTATTAAATTGCTAAATAAATTCAGATTACTCTTCAAAATCCCTTTAGAATATTTCAAAAACCTTTCAACTATATATCTCTATATACTTATAGAATACTATATAATAAGCTAAAAAGACTGATATTTTAGAAGTATTATTTACTAATAAGTTAATATGATTAATCTCTTATATATTTCTAAAGAAGTCAGCATCTATATAATAGAAGAATTTTACAGATAATATAATACTTATTTCTAATATTACCACCTTAAGGAAGTTTAAAAAACTTAAAATTAATTCCTCAATTTTAAATATTATATCAGATTCTATTATTAGAATTAAAAACCCTTTTAAATATAATAATATTATTATTCTTAATTAAACCTATAAAATAGAAAGAAGTAGAAAGAAATATTTTCAAAAAGCTTTAGAAATCTCTTAAGAATAAGAAACTAGGAATACTATAATCCCTAATACTACAAAAATCTAGTATTACTTTAAAAAATTATTATATTTACTAAAGACGCTCTAATAAGTAACTATATTAAACATTTAATTAACTCATTAATAATACTATAAAAATACCTTATTTCAAACCATAATAAGAGTATTTCGTTAACTCCTTAATAATAAGATCTACAAAAGATTAATATATAGTTTAAAAGCTCCCAATAGGATCTTAAGATAGAAAGCAGTCTGAAGTATTTAAGTTATAAATCTTATAATCCTTCATCTTATATAAACCTTAAGTATAAAGTTTTATAATTACTTTTTCTATTATAATAAACCTTATTGATTTATAGTATAGTAGTAATAGAAGGATCAACTATTAATCAGTATTAATTTATCTAGAGAGTAATATATATTATATATAATCTTACTATATAAATATAAAATAAGATTCTAGTTATTTATTATTATTATTCTTATATTATATAGTATAAAGTATTATATAAAGCTTTAGATTTATAATATAGTAATTACTTACTAATTGCTATATAATTGACTACAGCTAGTACTAAGTACCTAGTACCTATTACTAGTAGGACGCAGAAAGTATACTATTATATATATAGCAATACATATAGATACTACATGCCCTATAGTATAATACAACTAATATCTTAATATAAGCTTTTAGTATTAGTTCTAATTTAATAAAGTTTTATAAATTATCATATAAACTTAATATCGTTATACCTTTCAACAAAAGTAATCTAGAATTAATATATAAATATTCTAACCTTTCTAGAAGTATTGATAGAACTATTTATATAGTATTCTTTAGTTTGATAAAACTTAATATATATATATATATATATATAGCTACTCTAATAATTTTGAATTATGGATTATAAAATAGAGACCCTTTAATAAAAAGTTTATATACTCCTTGATTACTACTACTACTTTCTCTATTCTTATATTTTGAACTATAGTATTTAATATAGAAAGTTTAAACTTAATACTTCGCTTATAGATTTCTATTTAGATTACTCTATATTTGTAGATTCTATTATCTATTTTAATCATTTTAATTATAAATCTTTATACTTTCTTTTAAAAAGTAAAAAAAGACTTTCTGATAACTTCTAAGACCTCTTTTTTTTTTATTTTTCTTGAATAGAAATAGAAATCTTATATTAAGCTGATTACTTAATCTATAGAGATTACTACTAATATATAACTTCTATAAGTTTTTTAAAGTTGTGAAAGTTAATAATCTTCTCTTCTAAATGAACATATTATACTATATTTTAAAGCTCTATATACTACTTTATATATCTTTTTTCCTATATATATATATATTATAGTTTACTATCAAAACCTTATAAGACTAGGACTTTAATCCTATTCTTCTAATAAACATTAATAGATAGTCTATTAACTCAAAGCTCAAGTATCCTAACTTTAGGTGCTAAAGCTTTCAGAACTTTATTATAAAGTATTTGTGTATAGAAATAGTCTACTTGTATTATTATAAAAACTTAAAAGGTTTATTTTAAAGTAGCAGTTTTATAATTACTAATATTTTAAAAACAGTTTCTTCTAGAAACCTGTATATAAGAATATATTACTTACTTATAATCTTAGACGTATATAAATAAATACTATCTACTATCTATATATGATTATTTCTTCAATTCTTATTTTATTATAAATCCTTCTTATAAAACTTCCTAAGTAAAATTAAGTTATTTATAAAGCTATAAGATAATACAATATTATAAAATTATAGCTTTAAAAACTCATATAAATTTTAAATAGTAATTATTATGATATTGTATCTCTTAAGAAGGGCTAATGGCTTACTTTCTATTATGACTATTAGTAGATATATTATCACACTAAGATACTATAGTACTTAAGCCTACGAACAGTTATACTAGTAATGTATTATATAAGCCAATATCCTCTTAGCTATATAGTCAATTTGACAATCAAGAGTCTCATATACTCTAAGCTATAGGTTCAAATCCTATATCTATATTTATTAAGTAAAGATAGATATAGAGACACTCTATAAAATTTATAGAAATACTCTATATATAGGCTTAAGTCTACTAGCTATAATAGGCCTAACAGACTCTAATAGCCCTAAGGGAGTATGTCAGATGAAAATACTATAATACTTAAGCCTATAAATACTTATATTAGTAATATGTGTTATATAGGTCTATATCCTTTTGGCTGTATAGTTAATTTGATATACATTGCCCCCTTGAAGTATAACTTTAGTCTTCCTACTCCCCTGCTAATTACTATAGCTAGCCCCTAGTTAATTTAGAACTCAATTCCTTACAGCTATAGTTAGTATACTTACCCCATATTAACTTCTTTATAAATAATAAATAATTAATAATTCTTTTGATAACAATCTTATACCTTTATACCTTTATATCTTTACGCCTTTATAGCTATACATAATTCAAACTTTTTGAGATATTTAATTACTGCTAACGATAAGTTTTCTTTTTAAATATCTATTATAATTTAATATTTAGAACTTTAGTATCCTTTAGACTAAGTCTTATATACTTTTTACACGAAACTCTAGACTACTAATATAAAAGTTCTCTACTATTAATATAAGTTAATTTATAATTTCTATATAAGTATATTAAGATTTGGCCTATTTGTTAGGATTCGTTTGATAATTAAGTAATAGATCTATATAGGAAGTCTTAATATAAATATAAGGTTGTTGATATATTTGAATCTGACTTTTAAAATTAGGATTTTAGTTATTATAGTCTAAATAACCTTCTTTATATATAACTAAGTAGTAGTTTAGTTAGAGGCTACTAGTGCGTTTTAATATATTCCCCCCCCCCTTATAGATTATATCTTTATAGTGTTATAGTTTGTAAAGTTATTCTTAGATCCCTCTTTTATAATATATATTCTAGCTTTCCTATTAGCCTTCTAGTGCTCCTTATATATTTAAACTAGACTCCTAGTATTCTTATTAAACTTCTGTCCTTATAGTCGGAAGAATAATACTATTTATAGAGTCTTATAAAAGCTTCTTATTACTATAGCTTCTTAGGTGCTGCTAGCCCCTTGTTATTGAAACTTCTTATTGCTGTAGTTTTTTGGTATTATAGCTTTTTATATGTTGCTGGCTTCTTATTGCTGAAACTTCTTGTATGCTGCTATTATTGCTGTTATTCTTCTAGTAGTCCCCCTCTTGTTGAAATTTATACTGTGGCTTCTTGTTGTTATAGCTTCTTGTTGCTACTAGCTGTTGTTATGCTGCTGGTCCCCTTGTTGCTTTAGCTTCTAGTTGTTCTTGTTGATATAGCTATAGTTGTTGCTGTTGCTGCTATTCTTCTAATGATCTTCCTTTCGTTTGAAGTTATATTTATAGCTTCTTGTTACTATAGCCTCTTGTTGCTACTAGTTGTTGTTATGCTCCTGGTCCTCTCGTTACTCTAGCTTCTAGTTGTTCTTATTGATGTAGTTATAGTTGTTGCTATTACTACTATTCTTCTGGTGATCTCCTTTTCGTTTGAAGTTATACTTATAGCTTCTTATTACTATAGCTTCTTATTACTACTAGCTGTTGCTATGTTCCTAGTCCTTTTGTCGCCCTAGCTTCTAGTTGCTCTTATTGATATAGCTATAGTTATTACTGTTGCTGCTATTCTTCTAGTGATCTCCTTATTAAAAGTTGTAGGGTCTATAGTTTTCTCTATATTATATTAGCTGTATTAGCTACTATATAGCTACTTTAGCTATTATACTATAGATAATATGATGTTTATCTATAGTATTTATAGCTTTATAGCCTTATAGTAGTTATTATCTCCCCCTTTAGAAGTTATACTTTTATAGCTTCCTAAAGCCCTCTTAGTCTGAAAGCTCTTATAGCTTTAAAGCTTTTATAGTTTTATAACTCTTTTAACTAACTATAGGATACTAGAAGTAGTAACCTTCTAGTATTCCTTTTTTAGTTAGAATTTAAAAATCCCTCTTAAGCTTTATATCTAGCTTCTTAATATTAGTAATTCTAATTAATATTAACCTCTTAGATATATTCTAATTATAGCTGTATTTTAGTAACCTGGGGCTTCTATATAGAATATCTAGTCTTTTGTAATTATAGAAATATTAGAAGGGCTTCTTCCTTACTTCTAACTATAGGGATTTTATATTTATTATAATTATAACATACTACCTACTCTCTATATTACTAAAGAAGCTTTTAGTATTTCTAGTATTTATAATTATATATAGTTATATAATATATACTTCTAAATACTCTTATACTTCTAAAAGCTATTCTAAAATAGCTATTTTAAAAACCTCAAGATAGCTATTTTAAAAACCTTAGAACTTCTATTCACCTAGTATCTTTCTACTAATCTTATTATTATAATCTTATAGAGAATATTTATATTAAAATCTATAGCTATAGGTAGATATATATACTAATATCTTTCTAGTTGTTTCTTATCCTTAGCTTTAGTAAGTAAATAGTCTTATATAATAGCTTTTCTTATTATTACTATAGCTATATAAATATAGCTATATCCTTATATAGCAGCTTTATTAATACTATATATATTGAAATCTTATCATTTACTATACTAGTACTACTCTACTATCTCTCTTATAATACTTATTAATACTATATATATTGAAATCTTATTATCTATTATACTAATATCCTTCTAGTACTCTTCTCTTATAGTAGCCTTAATAATATAGCTTCTTGTTGTAGCCTTATAGGTATACATATTAAAATCTCCATATTTTTCTATTTATATAAGTATACTAATGCTTTTATAGTAACTTTAGGAGTAATAGGTATATACTAATATCCCTCTTATAGTTTCTTATTTTCTTTAATTAGTATAATATTAATAGCTTCTTCTAGAAGTATTTATATATATATACTAGTATCCCTCTAGTTATTTCTTAATAGTCTTATTATTAGTTAGTAATCTTATTATAGTAGTCTTATTAATATTATATATATTGAAATTTCTATATCTATATAAGTACTAATGCTCCTCCTAGTAGCTCTTAGTCCCTCTATATTTTTAATATTAGTAATTATACTAGTAGTATTATAGTAGTAGCTTCTTATAGTAATAGCCTTATAGTAGTAGCCTTGTAGTAGTAGTACTAGTATTATTCTAGTATGCTTTTTATAATAGCTTTAATATAATAGCTTCTTATAATAGCCTTATTGATACTATATATATTGAAAACTAAACTGCTACTACTAGTATCTCTCTTATGCTAATCTTATTGATAATATATATACTAAAGTCGCTACTTCTGCTGTGCTAGCGCTTCTTATATAACCTATTAGTTAGAACCCCTAAGGATAAATAGAAATTTAAATATATTAGGATTAGTTTGATAACTAAGTGATAGATCTATATAGGGGGCTTTAATATAAATATGAGGTTATTAATATATTTAAATCTAACTCCTAAAACTAAGATTCCAGCCATTATAATTTAAATACCCCTCTTTATATATAACTAAGTAGTAGTCCAGCTGGGGGCTACTAGTACGCCCTAATACTATTCTTATTAGTAAATAATAATAATATATTTAATATAGCTGATAAATAAATAATAACTTTTTAAATTTATAGATATTTCTATTAAAATTTGATAGCTTCTAAAGCCCCTATAAGTATATTACCATAATACTTTGAAGTATCCAGTAGTTAGTATTATAATAGTATATTAATATTGAAGTATCATCTAGTAAATATCTAATTTTTGAGATTTTTAGTTTAGTATGATGATTTATGAGATAATTAGATAATTGGTTTTTAAATATCTATAAGCTGTTTATTAATTGTAGTTTTTTGGGATGATTTTATTAAGGTCTAATTTAATGAATTAATAGCTTTAGGTATAGGGGTTATAGGTGAATATTGTTATATTTATCTTCTACTTCTTTTTTTGTAAGTAGCTATATAGACGTAAAAGGAATTTTGAATTTATTATAAAGGATATAGAAGAATAATAGGTTATAGAAAGCTTAGCTCTTAGTATTCTATTTTATCTTAATTCTAAGAAGTTTAAAAAGATTCTTAACTTTTCAACCTTAGTAGTTACTTTTAACTACTATAGATTATTATTAAGAGGTCTTATATTACTATAGGGTTAAATATTAGAATTAGAAGTATAATTATCTATAATAATAGGTAATCTTATTACTACTTTAATTAGGTATAAGTTAGTATTAATATGAATACTATTATTAAGTAAGATTTATAGTTAAATCTATATGTAGGGTAAAAGGCGTTGATATTATTATAAGTATAGAGTAAAACTAACTAAACTATATCTCTTATTAAAGCCTTCTAGACTTTTACCTAGAGATAGTTACTTATAATAAATCTAGTAAAAGTTTGAAACTATTTTACATTATTATATATGTATATAGTAAATCCTAAGTCTAAGATCATGAAATCTATAAAAGTAAATAACATATCTAAAACTATTAAAACTATATTTACTGTTTTAAAAAACTATTTATATAATAAGAAGTTAAAGTTAAATCTATAATGTTTCTTATATATCTTGTAAGACTTTTATGAAACTTTATTTTTCTGTTTGAAATATTTTAGACTATTTGGTCAGGCTTTTAAGTATAATATTAGATCTTCTTATTGATATAGAAGTATTTTTAAAAGAGTATTTCATCTAATAAATCTTATAACCAAAGCTTCTAATTAATCTGTAACCTTTACTATGATATAAGTCCTACTTATAATACTTATTGGTATTATATTAGTTAGAAATATCTTTCCCCTTTGAAACATAACTTTGACTTTAGTTTTATATAGAAAAAAGAGATCTCTTTTTTACTTTTCTATTATTAATATCAATATCTATAGATCTAATCATCTTTCTTGTTAGTCTATTCTTTATTGAAATAATAGTTTAATCTAAGATATAAAAGTATGTTTAATTGATAATATTAGTAATTATGAGATTGCCATTTTAATTCTTTTTTAAAACTATAACTTAATACAAGAATATCTCACAATCAATCTCAATACTTATAATAACTATAATATACTTGGTAAACTGAATAGTAAACTTATTAAGATTGAAAACCTGAGTATTAAAATACTTATAAATAACTCTTCTCTATTGAAAAGCCTAGGCTTCTGAATTACTTGTGAAACTTAACTTTCTGTTTATAAGCTCAAAGATATTATTTAGTATTCTATACTTACTTCTTTTTTCCTATCTATTGTACTATAATTTACATAATTCTTAAATCTAAATAATGAGATATTAAGATTTCTTATTATACTACGAGAATACTTCAAATAATCTAGAGAAAAGATATATCTAATATGCTTTAATGTTGTTTATACTTCTATAATTCTCTTAAGATATATCTTTATTTGGAAAATATATTTAGTTCATCTTACTTTCTAAAAAGCTATACTAATATTTAAAATATATTTAAAATTCATACTCTATAAAGTGATATGTCTTCTATTAAAGATATTTTGAATTTTTCTTTCAACTTTAAGGATTATAGTTTAGAATTAAGATAAAGCTTATAACAACCTGCTAAGTTTTTATTAAATAGCTAGAGACTATAGAGATCTTTAAGTTAATAATAAGTTCTATATTTGCTTTAGTAGATCCTTTTAACAAGCTTTTATCATAAAATGAGGGGTCTATAAAACCTCAAAAACCATAAGTTTAGTATAGGGATTTATTGTAGTTGATTTGGAAAGCTTAGTCTTTTAAGTTATTCAAAGTGATTCTTTTAGAAAAGATAAATATTTCTCTTTAAAACCTCAAGATTTCTAATTCAAATAGTTCTTTATAATATATATGAAAATCTTAATTGTTAAATTAGTTATACTATTATTATTAAATCTAAAAATACCTACAAA
Organism: Colletotrichum sidae; assembly: GCA_004367935.1. NCBI lineage: Eukaryota > Fungi > Ascomycota > Sordariomycetes > Glomerellales > Glomerellaceae > Colletotrichum > Colletotrichum sidae. Next base: position 12,544 of record QAPF01000643.1, on the reverse strand, counting down.
GCTAAAGAGATACTACATACGTAGCAGAAGCGTATTAATATAATCCCACGAGATATATATATATATTATATCTCTCTCAATCTAACAATAAGCCTTCTAGTTATATAAACTAAACAAAGTAGCTACTGCTAACTATCAGCTATTATTAATAATTATTAATAGCTAGTAACTATTAACAGTTAGTGATAGGTAAGAATAACTAGTAGTAAGTACTATATAATATTTTCTTATAATCTTTTGAAGAGTAATTATAATAGGTAAGACTTTATCTTCACTATTTATTAGATATTATAATAACTAATAATATTTAAAGTTTAAAGTTTTCTCTATTTAAATAGTTCCTTAATACTAATAAGATCTATGAAGTAAATAGAATATGAGCTAACTACTAGGTATAACTACTTTTAAAAGGTCCTGGAGAAGTATATAACTTTAAATAGATCAAAGACCTTTGATACAACTAAATATAGATGCTAAAGTTATAAAGGATAAGTTTAGTAATAATAAGTAGTTCTTATTATTATTATTATTATTATTATTATTATTATTAATAGTAGTATTATTATTATGAGCAATTATCCATTTAAAATATCAAAAGTAACTATTAGCTTATATTCTAAAAAGAAGCAGAAGAATAGTTAGCTGGTCTATAGAACTCTTTTGCTCTCTTTTATCTATATAGCTAGTATTATTAGTTTATACTGGTAGTATTATCACTTACTAGTATAAATTAACATTATAAATACTACTATAATAGGTTTAATACTTCAAGCTACTATTAGTATATCAAGGTATAACTTACTATAGAGACTATAATATAACTTATACTAATAGGTTTATATATCTAGTTATTACTATATTACTTTAAATTACTTATTTCTAGGTTAAAGCTATTTCTTAACTTGTTAATATAACACTAAGTTCTTTTTACTATATTTAGTTAGAAATATATATATAAACTACAATACATTACTAGGTGATTTTTCTATTATAGAGCTTTTATACTAGGTATTATATAAAACTACCCACTAGGTAAAAGCTAAATATATTATTTGTTATATAAAGTATTAAATCTCTAATGTAGCAATTTGCTACTAATTATCATATATTTCATGGTAACTAATATGAGATATTTATTATTATTAATAAACAGAGCATAAGAAATACTATTATATCTATAGTGCTATATATTATTATTATATATCTTATAGTATAGTATAAATGTTACTAGTAACTGTTTCCTTTCATTATATGTCCTAATTCTTATTTATTTAGATACAGAATAGTATTTGTAGTAATTAATATTCCTTTACTTTAGTGAAATCTTAGTATCTACTTATCTATTCTACTTAGATTATTAGTTTCTCTATTTGAGAAATTATATAATTGAAATCAATAAACTTCCCACAAGTATAATTCAAAACACTTTTTATAAAGATATAAGTAATATTATTATTTCTATTAATCTACACTATTTTCTAAGGCTTATAGTATTCATATAATCATCTCAATATTATAATATTAATTATAAGACATTCTTTCTTAATAATACTAAGTTTTAAGATATTTCTATAGTAAATGTAAGTCAATATATATAATAAGTAAAGTTTAGGGAAATTTCTAATCTTAGAAAGTCTTCTTAAATAATATAACTATAATATAAGTAAAGTCTATATTAGTAATTATAGTATAAATATCTTAAGTAAATATATTTCTTACCATTGCTTTATTTTTAATAAAAGAATAACATATAAAATTGCTTTAGAAATCAGTTTAGCCATTATTAATAATAGTCTCTTAGTCTAAAACTATTATAACTCTTATTTCAAATACGAAGCTAATACTATTAGCAAATAGGCTAACAATAAATATATAAAGAAGTATTTTAGGAAAGTTGAATAATATAAAATTAAAAGTATAACTGAAGTATTCAACTCGCCACTTAAGATATTCATTAAATATAGTAGTATTATTGCCTAAGGATTATTATTCTTATATAATCTAAAAGAAGTTAAATAGTATTTCTTATTAATATATTAAGAGAAGTATATTCCTTATATATACTTTCTCATCTACATCTTCTTAAACATATTAGGCATTATATATATATATATATATATATATATATATATATATTAATAAAGGCTTACTTTTATACTTAAGAGATTCAGTATAAATAAAAGGCATTACTATCAAGGAATAAAACACCCCTATTATATATTAATAACATTACTTCCAAGAAGACTGTTTTAAATCTAGACTTAAATACAACCTTTTCAAAGCGCTTATTTTTGTAGTTTAAGAGAGTATTTAAAATACTAAGAATAATATTTATTAATATATTTACAAAGCTAAAAGTATTCATTATAAGAAATAAGATTAAGAACATTAGATTATATACTAATATTGATATTTATACCTATTTCTCAAAATAGGTAAAATAAATTATTTACTACTAAATATAAGCCTTGGTAAGGCTATATAATAGTATAATAACGATTATAATAAAGCCTGAAGACAATAATACTTAAGATATAAAAGTAATTTAATAATAATATATCTTATCAATTCTATTTTGATTTACATATAAGTTTATATAATATTATACAATTTTACTATTATACTACTATGCTGAAGAAGAACCAGGGCTATAACTAAAATCAATTTTCAATAATTCAATTAAATTACTAATAAGTATATTAATATCTTTAGTTTCCTATAATGTCTCAAGCCTGAGATTATAAGTCCAAACCTTTTTTATATCTTCTCGATATTTTTATCTTTAACTCTACTAATAATGTAAAGTTTCACGTACTTGTAATTCCTATAGAAAATAGAACTATACTAAATAATCTCTAGAACACTATTAGTAACAATATGTATAATCTCTTTTTTAATTAATTCTCTGAATAGTAATTTAGATATTATAATAAGACTCTTTTTATAGAAATCTATTAAAGTTCTAGCTATTTAGCTATCACTTATATTTATCCTAATAGCCTGTTTCACGTCAATAAGGCCCTGAGTATTCTTTATTACTCTTATTACCCTATGTTTTCTATTTGTTATAGAAAATCAATTATTAGAATTAAAGCTATACTACTTTTATTATTAATATTCTAAACCATTCAAACTATAATACTAAGATACTTAATAAATAGACTATTCAGTGGCCTAAGTATAATAGAGCTAAGAGTATTATATAATATGTAATTAATCTTTCCAAAAGTAAACTCTATTCAGATATTAATACTATAAAGTTCTCTACTTTCTATAAAATCTAAACCTTCTATTATTATTACTATTTATATGGAAATTAATACTATTTTCAGATACTATTCTAAATAACCTATGTTTATAATAATAAAGAATTATTAATATTCCCTAATCTTTAACTAATCTTTTATTATTCATTTAATAAGTTATAAACCCAGCTTTATATTAGCCTTTCGTTTTATTTTATATCCTCATCTATATTTAGTATTAATATTAACATGGATATCTATTTCAAATATATTAGAAACTATACTAACTAACTTTAACTTTCCTTTTACCTATCTATATATATCAAGCCGTCTTAACTATTTCTGTAAAGCTCTATAGTCTACTTCTTTTATACTTACTTTAACTATTTAGTTAGCTCTTCTTATTAATTCATTAATTCCATACTAGATAGATCTATAGAGAGATTGTACTATTAAGAATAAGAGGTTTACTATTTAGCTAATAAAAGAAATAGTTAAATAGCAAAAGCTAGAGATCTCTTATACTTCAAGTCTACTAAAACCTTTTGTAAATTAACTATTAGATCTACTAAGATCCTTTATAAACTAATTCTCACGGTTGCTAGGACTTTTATAAATTATAATATCAAGTCTTATAGGATCTTTATAACTTAAGAAATCAAATTATCTTAGATCTTTATATGAAATATTTCCTATCGGATTAGAATTCTAGAGAATAGAAATTACAGACTTATGGATTTTTAAATTAACCATTAAGCTACATTATTATTAATTCTTTAGTTAATAATAATATACTAGAGCTAGGTTTTAAAAATCTTAAGTTCACTCCAGAATTTGGATTAATCTCTTATGAAATAACTACTTTACTTTCTCGAATTATCGTTTAATAATATAAACAACTCTAAGATATACTTTATCTCTAAATTAAAGAGATTTAGAATTATAAAATATAGTATATCTATATAAAGACTTTATTTATTAGTAAAAGTATTTTTATAGATCCAACTAAACTTTGTATTGAGTTTTACATTAACAAATCTAGTAAAGCTCCTAACTATATATTACTAACCTAAAGAATTAGTCTTTTAGTAATTTTTGAAAATAATTCTAACATTCTTTATATATTTCATTATTTATAACGACTCTATATGTTGATTAGTTTCTCTAATAAGGTTCTAATCTATAGAGACTCTTTAGTACTATTCTTAGTAATTCTAAGTCTATAAAAATGTAAATAAGATTGAAGAATTAATCAGTCATCCTTTAAACAATAGAAAAAGATTATCTAATTAAGTTTTTATAATTTATATTCTATATAGTCTAGATAGAAGCTATAGAGACTTTATTATTCTCATTACTTAGAATTCTAGATCTAATAATAATTCTTATAAATTAGATTCTTTATTTTTTGATTTATTAGATAGATTGAAATGAGAGATTCAAACTTCTTTAGTTAGCTCTATAGTTAAGAAAGGTTTTAAGAATAAAGTTATTAAGTAGTCTTCTCTAAAGATTATTAAAAACCCTAGAAGAAGTAGAAAAAGATTTTTGAAGATTAGTATAAGAAGACTAATTATATTAAAGAAAAGTATTTTAGTCTTTATTTCAAAGAATTATCTATCTAGATAAAGTTGAGAAGTAATACGGATCTTTTTGAACTTTCTGATGATTAGAAAGATAAATAGAATAACACTAATAATTTAGAGTTAATTAATATGTGTTTATCTAAAGAAGAAATAGGTAAGGAAATATCTAATAATATTCCTAAAGATCTTATATATCTTGATTATAATAGTTGAGAGAAAAGAAGAAGAAGATAATAAAAAAGCATCAAATTTAAGACGTTAATTCCAATCTAATCCTTTTTCAAAAGATTATTAATGGAAACCTTTAATGTATTGTAATTTTAGAGAAGACTGGATAAAGTAAGAGGTCTGTTAAATAAATTGAAATTATTTTATTCTTCCTTAATACTAAGGTTACTATTTATATGATTAAAGATTATGTTTTCTTAGTCAATAAAGCTAATGTTTCCTTACTTATTAAGTAGGGAAATACTAAACGGATTATTCTAATTATAAAAATGAAATTTAAGACTATATTAAATAATATTAAGGAGTTTAATATAATGTTTATAATATATCATAACTATATATCAATCTATTAAGGTAATTTGAATTTGATTTGATAGATATAATATATATCTTTTCTAATAAGTCTATATTATATAATATTGAAAGAAATTCTTATTTATAAAGTTTTATATAAGTCTTTAGCTTCATATAAAGAATATTTAGCTCCCAGTTAGAACTTATACTCTAACCTACTTTATACTAACGGCTATAGCTATAGTTACTTCAGGTTTTTAAATCGTAATATATTTAACCTTAAGCCTTCCTTACTGTTAGCTGATAACAACTTCTATAATAGATTTTGATATATATACCTTTTTAGAATGAAGTAGTACCTAACGGACTACTTCTAAAATATATTTAAAGTATTTAGAATTATCTTTGAATACCCTACTTTTAGGCGCTAGATTCTTCTTTGTTACTTTAATTTTTATTTTTAGTTCTACTAATAGTTTTATTTTCTAATAATATATTAAAGCTAAATATAGTTATAACTACTTTAAAGAAGCTAAAGAGAATAATAAAATCGCTTTTATATAAAGTTAACTCCTTTAGGTTTTTATAAAAGTAGTTATAATTCTTATAATTATTGATAACTTTTATAAGATTAATATTTATATTGAAGTTATAAGGGTTAAATATAGTAATAATAGCTAGGGGTAGTCTATAGGTAAGTCTTATTATTATTATTATTAGTAGTATTATTATAAGTAAGGATGCTATTATAAATAGCTGTTAACTTATACTTTAGAGGATGGTTAGCTAGTCTATAGTTTGTCGCTTTCTATTATATCTATAGCTAGTATTATTAAGGTGTACTAATAGTATTCTAGTATAAGTTAATATTATAAGTACTATTATAGTAAGTTTAATACTTTAAGGCCACCATTAGTATATTAAGCTATAACACTCTATATAGACTATTATAAGGTTTATACTAGTAAGTTCATATATCTAGTTATTATTCTATTACCTATTAGCTCCTATATACCTCTAGGTTAAAGCTAGATTTAAACTAATAGTTATACTATTAAATCCTTTTAATCATATTTACTTATAGAGATATATATAAGCTATAGTATATAACTAGGTATTTTTCTATTATAGAGATTATTTACTAGGCGTTGTATAAAACTACCTATTAGGCGGGGGCCTGAATATATAAAACTCTATAACGTTTTATATATTAAGCTTCCTTCTTTTAGTGAGTAGCCTTATATAACGCCTAGTAAATAATTTCTATAATAGGAAAATATTTAGTTATATATTATAACTTATATATATCTCTATAGATGAATATAATTAAAAGAACTTAGTAGTATAACTACTAGTATAAACGTAGCCTTAACCTAGAAACTAGTATAAGCTTTATAAAAGTTTATATACAAGTTTATAGCTTAATATACTAGTATTAGATTTGAAGTATTAAACTTACTATAATAGTATTTATAATATTAACTCATACTAGAATACTACTTATATATTTTAATAATACTAGCTATAGATTTAAAAGCGAGTAATTAAAGACTAACTAACTATTTCATAATAGCATCTTACTTATAATAATATTACTACTAATAATAATAGGAATAAGAACTATTACTATACTTAATTCCTATAAGTCTTTAGCTTTATGAAGAGAACATTTAGCTTCCAGCTAGGACCTATACCCCAACCTATTCTATACTAATAGCTATAGCTATAGTTACTTTAAATCTTTGAATTACAATATATTTAACCTTAGGCCTTCCCTACTATTAGCTAATAATAACCTCTTATAATAGACTTCAATATATATACCTTTTTAGATACCTGATAGGCTACTTCTAAGATATATTTAAAGTATTTAGAGTTATCTTTAAATACCTTACTTTTAGATACTAGATTCTTCTTTATTACTTCAATTTTTATTTTTTTAATTCTACTAATAGCTTTATCTTCTAATAATATATTAGAGCTAAATATAGTTTTGATTATTTTAAAAAGGCTAGAGAGGATAGTAAAATCACTTTTATATAAAACTAGTTTTTTTAAACTTTTATAAAAGTAGTTATAGTTCTTATAATTATTAACAACTTTTATAAGGTTGATATTTATATTAAGATTATAGGGGTTAAGTATAATAATAGTAGCTAGGGTTATTCTTATTGTTATTATTATTAGTAGTATTATTATAAGATAGTTAGTTAGTCTATAGTAGTTTATTATTCTCTTTAATATCTATAGCTAGTATTATTATAGTATACTAGTAGTATTATTATTAAATAGGTATCTAGCTAATATGAGTTAATATTATAAGTACTACTATAATAAGTTTAATACTTTAAAGCTACTATTAGTATATCAAGCTACAACCTTCTAATTATTATAAAACTTATACTAACTTCTAGGTTAGAATTAGGTTTAAGTTAGTAGTTATATTACTAGATCTTTCTAACTATATTTACCTATAAAATTATATATAAGCTATAATATATAATTCAATATTTTCCTAATATAGAGATTATTTACTAGGTATTATATAAAACTACCTACTAGATAGAAGGGCTAAATATATAAAACTCTATACTTAATCCCTACAGCTTTAATATAAATATCAACCTTATAAAAATTATACATAATTATAAGAAGTCTAACTATTTTTATAAAAACTTAAAAGAACTAACTTTATATAAAAGCGATTTTACTCTTCTTTCCAACCTTTTTAAAATAGCTATAGCTATATTTAACCTTTATATATTATTAGAAGATAAAGCTATTAGTAGAAATAAAAGAAATAGAATTAAAATAATAAAGAAGAATCTTACGCCTAAGAGTAAGATATTTAAAGATAACTTTGAATGTTTTAAATATATCTTAGAAGTAGCTTATATAGTATCTGAAAGAGTATATATATTAAAGTCTATAATAGATATTATTATTAGCTTATAGTAGGAAAGAAAGAATTAAGGTTAAATATATTATATAATATACCATAAGTATAACCTCATAGTAATTTAAAGACCTAAAGGAGTTATAATTATAGCTATTAGTATAAGATGAGTTGTAGTATGGGTTTTAGCCGAGAGCTAAATGTTTCCTATGTGAAGCTAAAGACCTGAAACCTTTATTTATAAAGACTAGAATTAATAATTTCTATTAATTTAGAATTTCCATTTAATTTAACTAATTAGTCTTCTATATTGATATTTTCAATATGAATAACTTAAAGCTATAATAGAATGGAATAGAATATATTGATAATCTTAACCAATTAGTTTAGAATATAATAAATAATATCAGCTATAAACATTTTAAAATTAATAAACTATTTATTGATAAAGCTTCTCTTGGAGATAGGTTTACTAATACAATTAATAGAGATTTTATTACGTTTAAGAAACTTAAATATTTTAAGTATAGTAATCTAGATTCATATAAGTCTATTTTACTAAGGATTATGATAACATTAAATACTTTATTTTATTTATAGATAAGTATAATAGATTTATCTCGGAGGGATTACTAAAAAAGTAAAGGTTTTAAAGATATTACCTAAGCTTTTGAATGGTTTGTTAATATGATAAATGATAATAATAATAATAATAAGAGAATTAAGAGAATTGATATAGATGGTAGTATTAGGATCTCTGATAATAGAATAAAAGTTATTTGTCATAATAATAATATTACCTAAAATATAAAGCTACTTGATATTTATAGGCCTAATAATTCCATTAAAAAGCTATAAGAACTATCATTTTCAAAGCTAGAATCCTTCTTTATAATTCTGGTTTACTTTGATATTTTCAAGATCTAGCTAAATTAGCCTCTATCTATATTCATAATCGAATACTTGACTTTTCTACTAAGCTTAGGACTTAATAAAAAACAAAAAATAGAAAAAAAGCCTTTTAGTAATAATATAAATATACAAGATAATATTTATTACTATAAGGCTAAGAATAAATACTTTAAGAAGCTGAATTTGAAAGCAAGACAAAGTATTATAACTACCTATAACTCTAATCGCTTTTTAAATTAGAAGTTTCAAGCCTATAATACTATTCAGTCTAGAAATACAAATATTCTTCAAAGCTTATTCAATTCTGAATAAAAAGAAAAGTTATCTATTTTCAATAATACTATAACTACTAAGTCTAATCAACTTAATAAGAAGAATAAGTTCAATTAACTCAACCCTAATCGTCCCTTTAGAATTTAGTTAATATTTAGTCTTATAAAATTTATTTTTCTGCTAAGAATATTATTTAATCTCTTTTTCCTAATAAATTTAATCATAGTAATAATAACCGAAATCCTTCTCCCAATTAATAACTAAGTAGACTTTCTATAATTTATATTAGAAGGAGCTAATAGCTTACTTTTTATTATAACTATTAGTAGATATATTGCCCTCTAAAATATAACTTTAGCCTTCTGACCTACTTACTAATTACTATAACTAGCCCCTAGCTAATCTAAAACTAAACTCCTTATAACTATAATTAGTATATCTACCTTATATTAATCTTTTTAGTAATAAATCACGAATAACTCCTTCTACAATAACCTTATACCCCTATATCTTTACAGTTATATATAATTAAAACATCTCGAAAGATTTCATTACTACTAACTATAAGTACTCTATTTCAATATTTATTATAACCTTAATATTTCCAACTTTAACATTCCTATTATAGACTAAGCTTTACTTACTCTTAAGATAAAACTATATACTACTGAAATAAAGGTTTTCTATTATTAATGTAAGCTTACTCATAATTTCTATATAAGTAGTATAATAAGGCTTAGCTAATTCTCATTAATTAATAATTTTGATATATTAATTAAATATATCTAATGTATAAGTAATACTTATATTGATATAGATATAACTACTATAGTTAGATAGCTTTTCAAATTCTTATAATTTTATTACTATAATGCTTTGAAATATCTAGTAATTAGTATTATAGTAGGATATCAATATTAGAGTGTTATCGAATTAATATCTAGTTTCTACTATTACTAGTTTAATATAATAACTTTTAGAATAACTAGATAACTTTCCTTTTAATATTTATAAGTTACCTCTTAATGATCAAGCTTAGCATAGTTTTATTAAAACTTAGTCTAATATATTAATAGTTTTAATTATACTATATTAAATGAGGTATTTCTATATTTATCTTATATTTATCTCTTTATCAGTAGCTATATAGATTGTATAGAGATTTTAGTTTTATTATAAAAATATAATTATAGAAAAACTATAAAATATAAAATACCTTACTCTTAGCATTCTATTTTATTCTATTTTTAAGAAGTTTATAAAGGTTCTCAACTTTATAACTTTAGTCGCTAACTTTAGGTATATATATTAAGCCTTAGTTTTAATAAGACTTTCTTCAATTATTATTATAAAGTCTTCTATTACTATAGGATTGAATATTAGGATTAGTAGTCTTTCTATCTAGAATAATAAGTAACTTCAGTATTATTTATCATTAGTAATAAGCTAGAATCAATGTGAATGCTATTATTAGGCAAGATTTATAGTTAAATCTATATGTAGAGTGTAGAGCTTACACATTATTCTAGATAAAGAGTAGGAGTATTTAAATAATTCATAGTAATAGTATTATAGATAATATGAAAAATATTGATATAAAGGTACTATATCTATGATGATTCTCTTTTGAATCTAGAAGTCAAAAAGAACTATAAATAATATTTATAGTAAGAGAGTATACTTTTTATTATTAATAATTCTCCTTTTTAGTCTTTTATGTTAAATATAATTAATATCCTTATTATAATAACTTATCTACTAGTATATATAGTAGTTTCTATATTCCTTAGGATATATTATTAGTTAAAAGATTTGATAAGCTAATTATGTTTTTAAAAGCTATAAATACTTAATCTAGTGCGAACTAAATTTAAACTAGAAATAAGAAAATGAAGCCTATAGAATATTTACAAATTTGAATTATTATATTTTCTCTTAATATTTCTCTTATGCAAATGAATAATCTTATGTATTGGGGAATAGATAGGTTTATGAAATAAAGTCTTATAATTAGAATCCTAGTAATCGTGTATATAAAATAAAGTAAGTCACTTCAGGTTTAAACTAATATCTCAATATTAATTATTGAGAAGCGTTTAACATCATGTATAAGTCTAAAGGCTATGAACATATATTTATTATGTCTATTTATGAAGATCCGATTAAAATTTAATATTTAGTTACTTTTACTTTATATTTGGATTAGTATTTAAGCTTTCTGTCTTATATATAGATTTAACTATAAGTATTATAGAATAGTTTTTAAGGATTACGTAAGCGCGTATAGCGATATACTTGGCCGTCCTATTACTACAAGAACGTATTAATAGTAGTTATATATAGGGGCTTTCTTTCCTCATATATTTATATTTATTAAATAAAAACCACCTTTTAGCTACTTATAATTCACAGATGGCTTGCCTAGCCTGAAAAAGTAGTACTAACTACGTATTACTACTGATTCTATAATAAGTAGTAATATAACTAATATATCTATTTGAATAATATAGCTATAGCTATAACTTATTAAATAAATAGGCTATTATAGCTAATTTATAATATATTATAAAGCTATAGCTAAATCATATTATTTTTACTAAAAGTATTTTAAGGCAAGAGCTATTCTATTATTAAGGAGAATAGTAATTACTTTATATATTTTATTTATTAAACTTCTTTCTATTAGTTTGAAGAAATAGGAACTTGAGGCTTAATAACTTTTTTTTTTATTTCTTCTTAGTTATCAATTACCCCATACTGTAAGGTATATAGTAACTATACGTATTACTATATATATAGTAGTATGCCTTCTACACCCTACTAGTAATAGGTACTAGATACCTAATACTAGTTATAACTAAGTGTATAATAATTAGTAAGTAATTACTATACTATAGATCTAGAGTTTTATATAATACCTCGTATTATATAATATAAGAATAATAATAATAAATAACTAGAATACTATTTTATACTTATATAGTAAGATTATATATAGTATATATTACTTTCTAGATAAATTAATACTAATTAGTAGTTAATCTTTCTATTATACTACTATACTATAAATTAGTAAGACTTATTATAATAGAAGAAGTAATTATAAAAAT
>QAPF01000642.1:0-22812 GCA_004367935.1 Colletotrichum sidae | reverse complement strand
TACTCCCTCTATTAATACTTTATTAAATTAGATATTACTAAAGAGAAGTACTTGATAATTAATATTATAATATTCTAATTATTAGATAAGTAAAAAGAGATCTTTAAAATCTATTAAATTAATAATAAAGATAATTTTATAAATAATATTACTAAGAGATCTCATAATTAAGCTTTTGAAAGGTTTATAATAATAAATAAAGTAATAATATAGATGGAAAGCTAAGTTATAAAAGCTACTAATAGTAATAAGAAGGGGAAAAAAGAATTAAAAGAAAGTATATAAAATAATAAGAAGAAAGTAATAGAAACAAAGAGAGATATATTATAATAGGAACTTAAAATTTCTAATATAGTATTAAGTAAAAAATATATTTTCATAGAGAAATACTATTTATAGTATTTTTACAGTTTTTAGTATAATTAAAAAGACTTATATAACTAGAGGCAATTTTATACTTATTTTATATTTTATACTATTTTGACGTTTTACATTACTTTTATATTTAACTTTAATTTTAACGTTTAATATACTTTAGCTATAAAAGAGAGTATTACTAGTATTAGGTTAAATATAGTACTAAAGTAGTTAAAATTATAATAATAAGTAACTAAATAGTTAACCTATTTATTTAGACTAATAAGAATAGAAAGATTATTATATAGATTTATCCCCATAGTATATTATATATATATATATATATATAATAACCTAAATATAGATATTATAAATAGAGATAACTAGTTATACACTATTTATATAATTGATTAATTATAATATCCACTAGTTATAAACTAACACTTTTACTTTCTTATTAATTTATAATTAGAATATAATTATTATTTCTTACTATTTATCAATAATAAGCTTATAAATAGGCTTATTATAACTCTTCAATATTTAAAAAACTTCTATCTATAAGTCTTAAAGCTTTTAGTATTATTTAGGAAATTAACATAATAATATTATTAGAGTATTCCGAAATAATATATATTATATTACAAATACATATTACGTTACATGTTACACATTACGAATATAAATATATTATATATATTTATAATATATTAGGTATTGTTTTCTAATATATATATTTGTGATATAATACAAATACATATATTTGTATTTATAATATTTGTAATATCTTACATATTATAAATATCATAATATTTCTTATACTTATTATACTTATTTTATAATTATAACTTCTAATTATAATAGGATATTTTAGATATACTATTATGATTATAAATATTAGAATAAAACATCAATATATATATTATATAGCAGTTTCTCTAATAGACTATTAATTCTTAAAAAGGACTTATCTAATAAAGTAAAAGCTATATATATTATATAATAATATAATACTCATATATATAAATATATATTATACTATACTATATAAAAGTAAGTTTATTTATCTAAGTCTATTTAAATATAAGAATAAATAGTTGAATATAAAGAACTATTGAATATTAGACTTTCTAATATATTTATGTAATACTAAGATTAAAGTTAATACTTTATAAGAAGAATAGATAAAGACCACATGAATATTTATTAGAATCTACTATAATTAATAATCATATACTATTTAAAGAATTCAAATTTACTATAAATTACACTAGAAAGAAAAATAGGTGTTCTATTAATAATTATAGGACTAAGATTCTACTATATAAGTTTCAAGTTTAACCTATTATTATATAGCTTTATATCTTCTTAAATTTAATAATTAGTTCATTATTATAATCAATACGTTTAGATAGGGCTCAACATATGGAATAACAAATATTTCTATAGAATTAAAACCAATTTTCAATACTTCATTATATTTAACTATAAATGGTGTGTATAAAGCTATCTATCTTTCTGAGAGTAGTTAGATTTAATTGAAACATTTAAGAGAAATATTAGAAGTATTTTATAGTTTTACTATCCATCTATAAGACTACTTTTATATAATTATAAGTAGTACTATTATTATTCTTAGTAATATATATTATAGTTTATATTATAAATTTAATTAATAATTAAAACTAATAAAGTAAATAAGTAACAGCTTCATAGTAGTATTTAGATACAATACTTATGTCACAAAGATAAAACTAATTTAGTACTTTATTAGAATAATAAAATACTTAATCATTATTTACTCTTATTATAGTTGTTAATCTAAATAAATTATATGTTATTTTAAAAATACATCTCTTATTCTATTAATAATATTTATTATATTACTAAGTATAAACATTATTCTTCTAGTCTTACACTTAACCTTAAACTTATTTTTAAAGTTTATTAAATACTAAATCTAGAAGCTTTATTTACAATTGAACTATGCTTTTAATAAGAAATAATCTAGAATAAAAAAAGAAAACTTAGATAACTAGTAAAATCTGAGTATTAATATAGTTAAATTATTAGATTAAATCTACTAATAATATATCAATAATCCTAAAGGAGATATAAATAATAGGCTTTAGTTAGCTGATGAAAAGAATGATTATTAGAATCTATTGAAGATTATATTTTCTTAGGAAATATTATTATTAATAATAATACTAGAAATAGAAAATCTAAAGATATTAATATATCTAAAGAAAGTTTTATAATAGATTCTAATAGGGCTAAAATTAAAGCTAAGGAATCTGAACTTCTTTAACTTAAACCTAAAGGAATTCATTAGTAATTTATTTCTTATTTAAAGTAAATAGAAGAATGAAGACTTTTTAAAAGATGAATTAAATAATATTTCATAACTATTATTATTATAGAGGGATAAAGTAAGTAAAGATTATCAATATAAATAGAACCCTAAACTAATATAATAATAAATAGAGGTTATTAAACAATAGAAAGAAAGTAAGGTTAAGTTTTCTATTTTGAATATTTTAATTAGAAAGTATTTATCTATTCTATTTATATTAGCAGCTATAGAATTTAATTTAATTTAATTAGATAATATTCTGATTAAAATAGAATTAGTTTAAAGCAAAAGAATTAAAAGTATATCATCTTATGAAAAGGCTAGTTTAATTATAATCATATATGTTATAATAATTCTACATTATTTACTCTAAATCTGTATATAGATCTATTTAATTATAGAAGAACTTTAGATAGTACATTAGACTTTACTAATAGGAAAGATATTATTAATAATAGTAATATAGAAGAGAAGAATATAGATTTAGATATTAATAGTAATAAATAAATTAGGATTCAATATATTCTATTAGAATTATTAATTAGACTTACTAATAATGGTTGTCTTTTCTCTATAGATGATAATTATAATTAAAGCTTCTGATATTCCAAGTATCTATTTATAATAAAGACTAATTTGAAATTATATATCTCTATTATCATATAATATATTACTTCGACTATAATGGTTTTATACTAATTGAAGTTTATTCTATTAATTATACCACTCACATTACTCTTTTCTATAACTTTAATTTAGTGTATTATATTATAAATAAAAGAAATATAAATATATGTATTGTATTTGTAATATATTAGATTTTTAGATATTACAAACACAAATACATGTATTAGCTATTATATATAATATTCTATAAATACATGTATTTGTATTTGTAGTAGATGTATTTGTATTATCGTCATGCTCTGAATATTATATGATATATTATAAATTTAATCAATTTAATATAGTATAAAAGTACCTCTTTATTCAAATTTATAAGGGATTAAAAAGATATAAATCTACTTCTAGGTACTATTAAAATAGGCGCTAGCTACTTAGGTTAGAATGACTAAAATGAATAGATGAAATAACTTCTCCTAAATTTAATCTTATAGTAATAGAAAATAAGGGGAAAGGTCTAGAAGAATTTATTTAGTGAAAAGTATTATATTTATAGATCTATAGTAAAAGAAATATCTCAATTATAGAAGTAGTATTTAGAAATCTAAAAAGTAGAGTAATATGTAAATTATATATATCTTATTACTATTTATAAGATAAATACTATAGATATAGGCTTATAGCCTATATGTATATACTACTTATATAATAAGAAAGGCCTTAGGCTTAAGCCTATCACACTACTAACTATACTTTTAATATCCATAACTATTAGTATTCTTGTATTATAAATAGTATAATTCTATTAAGTTGGAATAAGTCTAATTAAGTAGTAAATAACTAATGATAATATGTTTTTTCTATCTTCTTATAAAAAGTTGCTATTTAATACTATTTCTAAGTAATCCATCTCGATTATTATATATTATTCTAAATACTAATTCAGCTATAATTGATTTTAAACTCAATATAGATTTAAGTATTTTGAATAATTATTAGTACATAATATCTTGATGAAATAGTACTTCTTTCTATATTAATTCTATAAGAAGCTTTATTAGATTAGAAACGTAATTAACTTAATTATAATAGAAATTAATAAAATTGAAAAAGTTCTAAATACTATAAATATTCTTAAGAACTCCTTAGCCCTATATTATTTTAAGTCTCTTAGAATTATACTGAATATTCTTTCCCATCTTAATAATAAAACTTAGATGTTTATTTTGTTTTCTAAAACAGTTTTATTTTTCAAGGTTTTAATACAACCTAGTCTTTCATAACTATTTAAAAACCTATTTAACTTTATTCTTATGGTTACTATTTAACTTATAACTATAAATAAAAGTATTATCTAAAAAGGGTTTAATAAAGCTATTAAGAATACTTGAAAATATATTATAAATATAATATTAGAATATTATAAATATACCTATTAGCTTAAAAAGTGAAGAAAGCTATTTGAATAAGCTGAAATATATATAGAAAGTAGGTTTATATTTATTTGTTTTTACAATATAAATATTATAAAAAGCTAAATAAACTGAATTTTTATAAAGTATATTACTTTAAATAATAAGCGAAATATCTTCTTACTTAATAATCACGAATAACAATTATAAGTATTAATAGTATTGAAAATATAATAATTTATATAGAATTACTATTTTCTTCTAAGTCTTTTAATAAAGAGAATAAGTATCCTAGTTATAAATAAATGAGTTTAAACTTAATTCTTATTTATTAAGTTTATAATTCAATATTAAACTTTCAAGAAGTACTCTTTTACTATATTATAAAATAACTCTTATAATAAATCTAGGTCTATCTTATTTAAATTCTTCTTTAAATAACTATAAAAGTTAAGAGACACCTAGTAAAGTAAGAAATGAGAAGTTTTATTCTTATTGAATAGGTTTATGGAAAAAAGAATAAATAATTAGTAAGATAACTACTAGCTACTTTCAAATAATTAGTAATATAGCTATTAGAATTCTATTAATTAATATTAAATTAGTTACTAATTTTTTATACCCCTTTTTTCTTAAATTAGAAGATATTATAATTAGTAACCTGATAAGATTTATAAATCTATTTATATATATCCTTTTTCAATATATTACTAATACTTAAAATAGTAACATTATTAATTATATCTATCCTTATTTTATTCCTTATAAAATTCAGAATAATATTTTAGTATTATAACTATAGCTCCTAAAAATAGCTAGACATATTATCTCTAGAATTATATAGAATAGAGCTTTAGGTACCTATTTATTAAAATTAATATATATTCTAATTATCCTAGTTATATAAATTTCCTAGTTAGTATTTAAAATATAGTTCAATTAGTAAAACTATAGTTATATAATTACTATAAAGTTTTATTATTCTATAAGCTCCTTACTAACTATTTTATAATAATTATAACTACTATTAATTTGGATAGTAATAATAGACTTATTATTTATTAATATAAAAATCGAGAAAAGTAACTTATTTATTTATTTCTATATTTCTCGAGTTTTATTTAGTATTATAGTATTATTTTTAGTAGTTATATTAATCTCTTTCTTAGGGAGTTTCTTCTAAAAAACTAGGTTTTCTCTTTATTACTCATAATTCTTTTACCTACTTATAAAGTTGAAAATATTAATATTAGAAGTTCTTACTAAATAAGTAGAATATAGCTTATATTTAATAGTAGAATAATTCTCAGTATTATAATATATATAAGTACTAAGCTATATATATATTTAGATAATTATAAAGTCTACATATTAGACTTTATATATATTTATAATAAGAGTTAACTAAAGCTTACTAATTATAACTATCTATCTATTTAGCTTTTCATAATAAAAAGAATAGGATTATAGTAGTATTATATTTATATTAAAATAGTTTAAATAACTTCTATATTTATTATTTATAAATTTATATTTTCATTTATTATTAGTTCTAATTAGGATAGGAATTATAGCTAGTTCTAAATCTATAATTCTATATTAAGAATCTTAAAATATATTATAACTATATAATAATACTACGTTATGATATAGTAGTTTATCTAGCTATTATTATAGCTTATAGTAGCTATTTAGATTTAATAGGAGAAAGTTAGTTACAAATTATTTAATTAAATATCTCTAATTTAAAACTATCTTTCTACTTATCTTATAGCTAACTTCAACTAAATTAAAAACTTAGTAAATATCTATTTAGACTTCTATTAGAATTAGTAAATCTTTTTAAAAACTTAAGTATTATAATAAGAATTCTTATAGTATCTAATTGAGTATCAAAAGAATATATTAGTATTTTAATTATATACAAACCTTTATATTATATTAAAGTTACTAATTCATATTTAAACTTTAAATAATATATCAGACTATTAGAATTATTAGAAAGCTTTTAGTTTTTTAGAGAAAGTTCTACTAGTTTCTAATTTATATTATATAATTATATACTATAAAGAAAAGTAAAGAATATTATTATTAAAAAGTATTAATTAGAAGTAGTTTCTCCTTTGAATAAGATATTTATATTACTTATAGGGTTATTTTATAGTCTTATTAGAATTATATAGAAATTTCGTAGAAAGATTAATATTTATCTTCTATTAAGTTAGTCTATTATTAGTCTATTAGAATTCTTATTAGAAATTCTATAATATTAATATTTACTATTATATTTTACTACTTTCTATTTCTTTTATATAATTTACTATTTATTATTAAGTTAAAAATTAATAGGAAGTTTATTAATATTAGAAGCTAGTTATAAGAAATACTTTAGTAATACTTTAGAAGTATTATAATAAACTTAAAAAGTTTATATTTCAGATAAAAGCTTTTTACTAAACTATAGGAGTAGTAGTTATATAGAGTTCTAATAGTAATATTTAATATAAGTCCTAAGGTTTAAGTTTGTAATATATATAGGAAATAGTAGACTTACTTAAGTATTCTTTAGTAGTTACTTCTAATTTTATTTCTCTAGAATAAAATGAAATAATAATCATATCTTCAATCTAACAAATTATATAAAAGTAGAATATAAGTATATGTAGCTTATACTAGCTTATATTTAGTAGTAAAAAGACCTAATAGTAATTATATGGAGAGATCGTTTTTAATAAAATATGTAGACTTTCTAAATTGAAATCATATGTATTAAGTCTCTAAAAAATATATAGTAGTTTACATATTATGACTTCTTCTTTTCTTTAAGACTTTCTTTCTCAATCCTTACCTATAGTATTTATAGTAAGAAAACTATATTTAAAATATTTTTTTACTTTTTAAATATATAGTTATCTATAATAATAATTCTATTTCAATTTATCTATCTATCTATCTACTTAATCTGGTACAAATTCTTAGTCAGTATATAGTAACTATTTTACTTATACTTAAAATCGTCTTATTATATACTTAATATAATAACTCTAATAATTACTATTAATTATATAAACTAAATATTATTATATTATATAAGCTATATATTGTTTCAGCTTGCTTGTATATCTACGTAAAAAGACTAGTCTACCTCTTTATACATTTACTACCTTGTCTTCAAGAGTGTTAAGTGGATATATATCTACTCAATATACTTTTGGTGTTTAAGAATGCCGCTGCTACTAGCTTCTTCTCTGTCGTTCTTAGGGGGAATCAGGCTGGATTCGTCACAGCCATACTGAGACGGCCACGACCGCAACGATCACGCCAACTGCATCATGAGGCCTCGAGCAGCGCTCTCGTTGGCTTGTTGCACTCTCATTATCCCTCTCGGTGTTGCACGTTTCGTTCCCAGGTCGAATACCCACCCGCATGCCGCCGTCGCCGCGGTCGCCGCGACAAAACCCCGTCTGTTCCCCTTATTGACCTGGATCCGGGACGGGGTTGTCGAGCTTGTCTTTGGTTCGCCTTCGTCCAAAGCAAGCAGCAATCCTGCAAACCATCTCCCTATCGATTTAACGTCCAAGTACGTCGGTCAGGTCGTTTTGCGATTCAACATCACCACGCCCGAAGAGGAAACAGCTTTCGCCGATGCTGCTTCCCGTCTGCTCCTCGACGTCTGGACCTTCAACCACGACTATGTCGATGTACGCCTGCGTTACGATGACATTGCGACTCTGCGTAGCGTCCTTCCGAAATCTTTAAGATTCTCGTATTCAACCTTGATACCGGACCTAGCACGCGCTATTTCTGATACGTATCCCGTCACTACTACCCCGACTCAGATTCAGCGTCTCAGCGACGACCACGATTCACTCCAATCTTCCCGCAGTGGGAGCGATAATGTTTTCTTCCAGGATTACCAGCCGCTATCTGTACCCTCGCCGCACAAAATCTGTGACGTTCCGATAAAACTAACCTGTTTCAGGTGATTGTCCCTTGGATGCGGTTGATGGAGGCCATGTTCCCATCAACTACGCAGCTTGTGAGCATCGGCAAATCCTACGAGGGTCGAGACATACACGGCCTCAAAGTCGGTGTCAAGGATGCCAAAAAGCCTGACGAGAAAAGAAAGACAGTCATTGTCACCGGGGGCATGCACGCCCGAGAGTGGATATCCGCAACCACTACGAATTACGTCGCCTGGTCCTTTATAACTACTTTCGGCAAGGAACCCATGATCTCCAAATTGCTGGAACATTTTGACTTTATTTTCATTCCGGTTGTCAACCCTGATGGCTTCGAGTATACTTGGAAAGTCGACAGACTCTGGCGCAAGTCGCGACAGTCAACAGGCACGCAATGGTGTCGTGGCTTTGACCTCGATCACGCATTCGGGTTTGAGTGGAACAGCCTGGACTTAGACAACGACCCTTGCTCTGAGAGCTATGGTGGCAAGCAGCCATGGGAGGCGAGAGAAGCCATTGCTTTGGCGCAATGGGCCAAAAATGCATCGCAGGACGCTACAGAGTTCATCGGCCTCATTGATCTGCATTCCTACTCACAGCAAGTTCTCTTTCCCTTTGCTTACTCTTGCGACGTGGACCCCCCCAATGTCGAGAATCTCGAGGAGCTTGCTGCCGGACTGGCAAAAGCCATTCGCCTTTCTGACGGAGAGTCGTATTCGGTAACCTCAGCTTGCGAGGGCGCAGTTGCGTCTCTGGACCGCCAACCCAGCGGCCGCCGCATTGAATCGGGCGGTGGATCCGCCATAGACTGGTTCTATCACAAAGTTCACGCGCACTACAGTTATCAGATCAAGCTGCGTGATACCGGCAGCTATGGCTTCTTGCTTCCCAAGGACAATATTGTCCCCGTCGGCGAAGAGATATTTGATGCTATGAAATACTTTGGAGACTACTTGCTGGGAAATAACGGGATTGAAAAGTCAACTGGATTCACCAGTCAAAGTGCGGAGCTGAAGCGTCTGCGTCGCTGAAGATCAGCTTGCTAATAAAGTTATGCCTGATTATTGGCGTTAGAGCAACGGTATACATTATCTGTCTTCGCAAAGACCTAGCCGATGATCGGTTCTTTATATCTGAGGCATACGTTGAGCCTAGTAATAGAATGATTCTTGCTGGATGGTATGCTCTATATATATATAAGATTTTAGGTTTCTTAATCTTATATCAATCTATTAGTAGTCTTAAGGTTTATGATATTAATCTAAAGAGTTTTTAAGTTTTAGATAATTAGAGTTATTAAATTTTATAGAATTGGATTATAAAATAAAAATTAAATATTTCTCTTATTAGAATTATATATATTTTTCAAAATAATCTATTACCAATTAAATTGAATTCTTTAATTTAAATTTGATTATGAAAGTAAAGAGATATACTAACAACTTATTAATAGAAGATATTATATTATATTATATAAGTATATTAGTAAGGAAAATTATAAACCATTAGAAGTATAAAAGAATATATAATTATAAGAAAAATAGATTATTCTTTATCTATATAATATAAATCAATAATAATGATATAATATTTAGATTAGATATTTACTTCTAATCCTATTTATATCACTAATCAGAAAAACTTAAACTTTCAAATTTATAGTAAATCAAGTTATTTCAAAGCTTGTTGCCTTTCTATTCATATTCTATATTAAGTCAGATAATTCTATAAAAACCTATCCTTTGCTCATAGATAATTAACTTATAGAAGTTCTAAATATTATTTAAAATCTTAGTTAGTATAGAAACTAAAGGATTCTATTGGAATTCTATTAGAAATCAATAAAGAAGGTAAGAGAGAAATATTTATATTAGAACTAATAAAAAGATAAGTAAATCTATAGTTAAGTCATTATAATAGATTACTATAGAATTAGTAGAAATATAGTGTAATTAGAATAGTTTTCTAAACTTATAGATCTAGATATAATAATCTTAGTAATAGAAGTCAAAAAGAAGAATAAACTATAATTTCATTAATTTTAAACCTGATGATTTCTAATAATTATTAATAAAAATATAGAAGTTTCTTTATAAATAAATTATTTTGAATTTTGATTATTATTGTGATATATAGATTTCTATGATTAAAATATATAAACTCCTGTAATTATATAGTAGTGTTATAATAAGCTTAGGCCTAAAGCGTCTTTTCTTCTATAAATAGTATATATATAGACTATAGACTTAGATTTATAATATATATTATATAAATAGTAATAGGAAATATATAATTTATATAATACTTTATCTTTTAGATTTCAAAATACTACTTTTATAATTGAATTACTTTTAATACCATAGATCTGTAAATATAATATTCTTTATTTGATATATCTTTCTATACTTTCTCTCCTATCTTTCTATTACTATAGGAGTAGATTTAGGAGAGGCTATTTTATTTGTTTATCTTCATTATTCTAGCCTAAATAGCTGGCGCCTATTTTAGTATTAAAAGTATTTAATTTATTTGAGGGTATATATCTGTAAGCGGCCCTTTCATTTTAAGAAGTTATACTTAATAATTAGCTCTTTTCTCCTATATCTTACAGACAATACTAAAACTAAAGAACTATTTTAAGAGTAAAAGTCTTAAGTAGTATTATATAGTTAGTTTATATTATATCTAATAACTACAGGAAAAGTAAAAGCATATTTCTATTATTATTACTCTTCAAGAAGTGTAATAAAATATTATATAATACTGACTATTAGTTACTTTGAGTTACTACTAGCTATTAGTATTATTAGCTATAAATAGCTATCGGTAGAAGCTAATAGCTAGTAGTAGTTATTATACTTGAATTTAAAGCTAGAAGAAATGCTATATCTACCTAGCTATATTTAATTACTATAGAGTTTAAACCTACTACTCTTCTTATAGTAATAGAAGCTAGTAAAATGTTAACCTACTATACCGAGTAGAAGCTATTATAATTATAATAAATCAAGTAAGATAATTATAATTAATAAGTTATAGTATAGCATATCAAATAAAACTTATAGAAATATGTAGTTATTTTCAATCTATACTTGTAATAATTTCCAAGCTTTTTACTATATATATAATTGTTTTGTCTTTATTTTCAAGTAATTCGAAATCGATATCTATAGAAATTGATAGATAGTGTCCTCTTTATATTTCTAATAGTTCTCTTAGTTTATTTATCTTAACATATCATAATCACGTTTTCCTTCTAGTGTATAGTCGAATTACAACTTGGTAAAGTTTAAATTTATAAGAATAGATACCCTATAGGTAATAGTGAAAGCTAGGATAGCTAGGATTATTGTATATTATATAATATAGTAGTTTACAGCTATTATATAATAAAAGCCTTATTATAACGACTATGATTTAACTCACTAAGTTAAAGGTTTATAATATATAGAGATCTACTTCTTACTACTACTTACCCTTTCCTTTATTAGGCTTTTAGTTATTCCTTTATATTTCATTAACTTCTACTTCTTAGAGAAGTCAGGCTAGGGTTTTAGTAATAGCTTTATTATAATGAATAGCTAGTAAATATGGAGTATTTATAGTAGTATCTATAGTAGTATCCTAAGTAGCTATAGCTTCTAAAACTACTAGGAAATAGCGAGTAATATCTATATTACTTAAACTTTAAATAGTAGTTACTATAGTAATATTTCTACATTTTCTTGAATAATAGTTTTCTCTTATAGAGATTCTATTAATATAACTATCTAGTAGTAAACTTATAGTAGTAATACTATTATTTCCCGAAATAGCTATTAATTATAAGAATTAGTTAAAACTTCCTAGTAATCCCTATAGTTTTCTTTATAAAAGTATTATCTTATAAAAGATTAAGGATTAGCTTATAATAAGTTTAGATAGCTATATACTATAGCTATAGGTTTCTGAAATTTATAGAATCTAGTAAGTCATAATAAGGTTATTATATAACTTATAGACCTAGCAGTATAATTACTATTATACTATACCTAACTCTATACAAGTTAACTTTATAATCTTATGTTTACTATTTATCAACTAATCCTACTTCATAAGAATTATACCTATATAGTATACTTTATGTATTTTAATATAAAGGTTAGTCTTTACTAAAATTCCATACTAAATAGTAAGGAATTTATCAAGCCTTAAGGACCTCTATAAAAGCTTCAAAGCTTTATATTTTCATTTCCTTCTATTGAGAACCTAGAATATAGAGATTCTTATAATACTAGAAGTTTAATAACTATAGTGCTAGGTCAAAAAAAACGGTAATCGTGATTTTCCTACCAAAATACTACCTTTTTAGAGTAAATCTTAAGACGAATAACTGAACAGAAAGAATCTATAGAAATAATGATAATTATTAAATAGTATATAATTATTAAACTCTATCTTCAGAAATTTCTATTAATAATTAGAGTAGATATCTAGAGTTAAAAATAGAGAATTCTATAATCTTTAGTTATAGTAGAATTATAGTGGACTTATGGTGGATGAATCATTTTTCTCAAAGTTATTTTCTAAGAAATCCAGTATTTTTACTTACTGTAATAGTTTAAATTCTTTGGAAATTAGACGTATGGTAAATATACTATTTATCTATTAATATACTGAGTTTTAGATAAAAAAGAATAATAGTTATGCTGTTATGCTTAGTTATAAATATAGAGATTAGTGGGCTTTCTAGTGTGAATCTCAGAATTACCGTTTTTTTTAACTCTCCACTGTAGTAACCTAAGGTTATAGTTCGAGTAGTTAAGTATTTCTAGGAGATATTATAACTCTATAAATAAGCTTTTAGTAATCTTACGAGTAGTACTATCAAGGAACTAGTACTTAAATATTAAGAAGAGAATGATATTCTAGCAAACTCCCTAGTAAAGAAATTATACTTCAATAATTACTTTTTATACGAAATATCTAATAAATTCATCTATACTATGGCTACTTACTACTATAATAGGTTATATATATTATACTAGAAACTAAGTTACTTTATAAAAGCTCACTATAGATTATTTACTACTGAATACCTACTAAAAGGCTCTAGAGCTATATTAAACTTAGAGTTAGGAAGCTATAATATAATATAAATACCCTAGAAAGTAAATAATTAGCTAGTAAATATATACTAATACTTTAGTAACCTAATTAGCTATAAGAAGCTTTAAATATCTAATTAGTATTGAGATACCCTATAAGAAGTATTATATATAGGAAAAGGTTAGATATTTTAGGTTTACCTAAAGATCTATAGTTAATATACTAAAAAAGTGAGATATCTTAATTTTATTCGAAGATTTCTAGTTAGCCACTAACGCCTCACTAATAAGTAGAAGACTTTATAAGTTGCTGAGCCTATAGGAAACCTTATCAGTTTAATATGGTAATAAAAGTCTCATATATTGATATATATATATATATATATAAGAAGAGGTTTATATATTAACATATATATAAGAAGAACCCTTCTATCTTATAACTACGAAGTAGTTAGTAAGGAGTAAGTAAAACGATTATTAAAAAGTAGCTATATCGTATTTATAAGCCTTATAACCTAAAACTTATAGAGAGAACATAGTTATAAAGATAGAGTAATTAGGCTTTATATAAGCTAGTATAGCTATAAGACAGACTTGGTATTATATCTATTCTTATATTCTAATAGTAGACTTTAGTTATAAGGTGACTTAGATGTTGGAAATATTTGAATTATAGAAGAATAGAAATTCTTATTTTAAGAGTTTTGTAAAAGAGTTTATTATTATTATTTTTATTTTATTCAAAAGTATTCATTAATCTATATATTAACACTATAGTAAAAGCTGAATAGGTTTATCTTTAGAAATCTATTAAATTATACCCCCAGAGTAAGGTTAGTAGGGTTTCTATAAGAAGTCTAAAGATTTTAGTATACTAGTAAGCTTATATTTATAAGCGTAATAAGTATAGGTATTTTTGAAAAGTTAAAGCTCAACTATCTATCTATAGAGATTAATAGTTATAAGATAACTATAGGATGTATATAAATATTCTGATAAGTGTATAATTTTGAAGTTTATAGTAATTGCTACTTACTTCAATTTCGAATTATTTTAATATAATATAATTAAAAAGTATATATATACGCATATAGTATTTCATAAGCCTATCTATATAGAGTTATTCCTGGGGATTAACTATAAAGTAAGATTTACTCTTTTAATAAAATGTGCTATAATTTTTAAAGATTCTTTTTCTTCTAGTAGTACTATCTAGAAGCAAATCTCGAATATTCTGGTTTTAGATTTACTATTAGAAAACCATATTACTAGTTGAAAAATACATTGTCTTCTCTTTCTATATTAAGAACTATATATTTATAAGAATATAACTAAAAGCCTTAACTAGGAGAAATTCAGACATATAAGCAAAATATAACTATCACTTGAAAGATCTAAATCATTATCGTTTAGCTAGATACTATTTCTAATACCTTTATAGCTATAGCTAGTTATTTACCAAGTATATTATACAGTTTTACTAGTATATTCTTATAATGATTACTTCCTCTAAAAACCTTAGTCCTCAAGCTTATAATCATATATTCCCTGATATCTATCATAAAACGTATATACTATTACTAATTATTCATTATATATAATACTTCTTTTAATACTAGTAATTGTTTAATTATAAGAGTATTACTCATTTCAATACTTTTATATAGTCTGAATAAAAGAACTAATATTAATTATTATTATTATCAGGTTCTTATTTATTCTTTCTATCATTCATAATTATATTTACTATTATCTTAGTAATATATTAATACCTTTTGCTTTTATAGTATTTTTATAATTAGGATAACTTCTCAAATTCTATTATAGTTCCTCATAGTATTTTGCTATATATTTAGTAAGTATTATCTTTTTTTCATATAGATCTTTTTATCTTTTAATTTTCTATTTTTACTATCTTTATCTTTTCAATATTTCTCTATATTATCTTACTAATTTATTCTAGTTTATTATTCTTCTTCTCCCCTTTTTCTCTTTCCTTTATTATTAATATGTTATATATTCTATCATAATATCTTTTGTTACTATTATTACTACTACTTTCTAAATACTTATTTATAATACTATTAGAAGCTAGTTATAAGAGATATTTTAGTAGTACCTTAATAGTATTATAATAAACTTAAAGAGTTTATACCTAAGGTGAAAACTCTTTACTAGACTATAGGAGTAGTAGTTAAATAGTAGTTATATAGAGTTCTAATAGTAATATCTTATATAAATTTTGAAACTTAAGTCTATAATATATTTCTTACTATTTTTCTACTTTATTATTATAGTAATATCTATTATTAATAGCTTTAATAATATATTAGTATATCTAATTACTTAAGTCGACCTGACTAATTAGAAAAGTCTATTTAAAATAACCCCCCTAGGTATTATTAATATTAAATAGTTCTACTCATAAAAGAATTCAGATATTACTAATATTAAACAGTCCTATTAATAAGAAAATTCGTATTATATTTATCCTAAATAATCCTATACTATATTCTTCTTATTACTAATTTATAAGAAGTCTCCTTCTTCCCTCTTTTTATAGACTTATATTTCCTTTTTTAGAATTATATAACTTCCTATTTTATACTTATTAGAATACTATTATTTTACTATTCTTCTATTTATACTTCTTTTTTATATTTCTTCTATTATTATATTTACTATTATTATTATTAGTTTTAGACTTCTTAATAATAATCCTTCTTATTATTATACTTCTTCTAAATATACTATTTATACTTATAGTAATTATATTATTCAAAGTAATTTTAATAATAATAAGAGTTAGCTTCTTAATAAAATTATCTCTACTTATTTCAACTATTATTCTAAGTATAATAGGAGTAACTTCCTTTAGATCTATATATTAGATTAAAGTTAATCTTATTATAAATATCTAATATTAAGAAATAAGTATAAATAGGGCTCTTACTTCTTTACTATTAGTCTTAAGCTATATACTACTAACTACTAAATTAATCTCTTAATTATATGTAGTAAATATATTATTACTATTATAATTCTTGTTATTAATAATAAAAGTAGTTCTAAAAATTACTATCTTCTTATTTTCTTATTAGAATTCTCTTCTATAGTCTAATATTATAATAATTACCTCTATTATACTTAATAAGTACTCCTAGTTTATATTATTACTATACTTATTGCTCCCTCTTTATATATTAAAAGTATTTTTATATTTACTCCTACTTTTACTTTTAAACAAGTTCTTATTAACTTTTATAGTTTTATATAAGTAATAATAAGTTTCTCTTTTTTTTCTTATATTAATTCTTCTATAGTAAAGTATTATAATATATTCTAGTAGATATATTATATTCTATTAATATTATAATTATATCTTTAATCTTATTAATACTTATCTATCTATTTGTTACTATTATATAATTACTAGTTCCTATTAGTATTAATAATACTTTACTTTTAAATAGGTATTACTTATTACTATTTCTAATAATAAAAAAGAAAAAGAAGAAGATAATAATAAGAAAAAAGAGGAATTCTATAAGTATAAAGAAGAATAAGATAATACTAATCTTGTTATTTAGTTTATTTATTTAATACTAAAGGGGTAAGTCTCTTAATAATTTATATATATCTCTTATAAACTATTATATTATCTAATTTATAATCTATATAGCTTTCTACTATTAGTAAATTAATATTAGTTGATTAGTCTTTCTAATATTTCTATATTATAATTCAAATTATAATATAGCCTTATTATTAATAAGACTTTCTAGAGATTTTTATATTAAGATATTATAGTCTTTCTATTTAATTAATATATTATAATCATAGTTCTATTCTAAGGTATTCTTTATTACTGATATTTCTTTAATTTTATATTTCTTATAAGTCTTATTATTCCCCCTAATAAGAATTCAAATAGAGTTGGAATATATATCTATATATTATTAAAATAGTAATAAGCTATCTTCTATCTATTTAATAAGATTAATATAGAATATTAGATAGATACTTATAAAGATATTTAATATAATATTTAATAGGTTTAGTTTATTAATAACTTAATATTTAGAAGCTATTTCGTTATATTCCTTATTTAACTAATTTATCTTAATATAATATAATAATAGCTATATTTTATCTCTAATTTATAACTTCTTAACTGCTTATTATATCTTATTAATACTTATTCTATTATATAACTATATATATACTATTACTATTTATGATATAATAATACTATTTTTAAGATAAGATAAGAATATTAAACTTTATTTCAAGTTAGAATAAATAGTTTATTCTACTACCTAAGAATATAAGATAAGTATAATATTAAACTTGTTTAAAAGCCAATTTCAATTAATTCTAATAATTAAAAAATCCTTATTATTTAATACTAATTAGTATATAGTAATATAAGCTAATTAGTCTAATTATAAAAAGGCGATATATACTTAAAAGAATACTTAGATCTTAAGTATTACTTTCTCTATTTTACTATTTATCCAAGAAAATAATTATAATAATAATAGTTATTATATTCCTATTAATTAGTATAATATTATCTAAAGAAATACTAATTTAATCTAAACTATAAGTAGTAATAATTAATATAAAAGAGTTATAGAACTATTACTAGGTATCTTAGAAATTGCCTATATAAGCTATAATAATTATAGATATTATAATTTCTAAGTAGATATATTTTAATAGCTAATTCATAATTACTATTAAGAGTTTTAAATCTCTCTTTTTAATAAGTAGTAGTTTTATTATAAAGTCAATAGAAATCTATAATTAAAACCTATTAGGAATTAATAAGAGTTATAATAAGTCTTAGTAGTATTTATAATTCTTATATAAATACTAATAGATATTATATATTTAGATAAAATATATAATATCCCTTAATATATTATCTTAATATTAATCTTATAAAAATACTATAGATATTAAGTTAATATTAAAGTAGCTTAAGACTAAAGAGTTATAGACTATTTATAAAGTTACATTTATTAGTAGTTTATATTTAGAAACTTAGACCTAGCTTTAATCGAATAAAGTACTATTCCTAATTATATAATTAGTAATTTATATCTATATTAAGACTTCTAATAGAAATATTCTTACTACTTAGTAAACTATTTCTAAATATATCCTATATATTAGTATTATTATAATTATTCAGTTCTATAATATTAATAATATAATACTTTAAAATATAATATTACTATTTAGTAATATATTAATAGTATATTAATAAGTATCTTCTATTTATATAACTCTTTTTTAACTTCTTTCTATCTATATATTATAGATTAGGAATACTAAAAGAGTCTATTCTTATCTTTAAAGTTAATTCTGAGAAATAAGAATATTTATATTAAGAACTATAGTTTTAATATATTATCCTAGTCTTATTAAGAAAAAGTATTAAAATATCTTATTAAGTAACCTAAGTAGTATTTTAAAATAAAACTAAATTCTACCAAGATTTCTACTTATCTAACTTATTATTCTAAGATAGATTTAAAGCTTATAAAGTATTCTAAAGCTTTATAATTAGCAAGAATAATAAAGAACTTTACTATATTCTATAATTCTACTAAATATATCTTTAAAGACAATATAAATTTCAGTAACTCTTTATTATAAGTAGTATAATTCTATAATATTAAAATAAATCTATTTAAATAATAAATAATTAGTTATAATATACTATTTCTATTCTTTTATAAGAAGTAACTATTTGATACTACTTCTAAATAATCTATTTTAATTACTATATATTACTCTAAATCTTATTAAGTTATAACTAGTTCTAAGATAAATATAAGCTTAAATACTTTAAATACCTACTAATATATAATATTTTAGTAAAATAGTATTCCTCTCTATATTAACTATATAAGAAGCTCTATTAAGCTAAAGAAGTAGTTAACTAGATGATATTAGAAATTTATAAGACTAAGGAAGCTTTGGATACTATAGATATTCTTGGGGATCTCTTATTTCTATATAGTTTTAACCTTTTTAGAGTTATAATAAATATCTTTTCTTACCTTAATAATAAAACTAAGGTATTTATTTTATTTTATAGAGAATTTGTATTTCTCTAGGTCTAAATAAAAACTAGCTTCTTATAACTACTTAAAGACTTATATAACTTTATTTTTATAGTTATTTTTTAAAAGCCTTTTGCTTTATATAGAGAACATTTAGCATCCAGCTAGGACCTATACTCCAACCCACTCTATACTAACTATTATAGCTATAATTACTTTAGATCTTCAAATTAGTATGATATTTCTAACCTTAGGCTTTCCTAACTATTAGCTGATAACTACTACAGACTTCGATATATATACTTTTTCAGATACCTAATAAGCTACTTCTAATATATATTCGGAATATTTAGAATTATTACTAAATATCCTATTTTTAAGTATTAGATTCCTTTTTATTCTTTTAATCTTATGCTTCCTAGTTATACTAATAGCTATATCTATTAGTAATATTTTAAAATTAAATTTAGCTATAATTACTCTAGAAAGATTAAAAAGAAATAGTAAAGTTTATTTTTATATAATACTAACTTATTTAGGCTTTTATAAAAATAGCTATAGTCTTTATAGATATCAATAGTTTTAATAAGATTAATATTTATATTAAAATTATAGGAGTTAAATATTATAATAGTAGCTAGGGGTAGTCTATATTCTTATTATTATTATTATTATTAATAGTAGTAGTATTATTATAGAGATAGCTATCAATTTAAATATATTGAAGATAGCTATTAACTTATATTCTAAAGATAAAGAGAAAGCTAGTCTATAGTAATCTATCGCTCTCTTTTATCTATAAGGCTAGTATTATTAAAGTATACTAGTAGTATTATTACTAGTTAGTATAAGTTAATATTATAAGTATTGTTATAATAAGTTTAATACTTCGAAGCTACTATTAGTATCTTAAGCTACAACCTACTATAGAGATTATTATATAGTTTATACTAGTAAGTTTATATACCTAGTTGTTATTCTATTACTTTATATTATTTATATATATATGATTTCTAGGTTAAAGCTAGGTTTAAACTAAATATTATACTACTAGATCCNTAAACTAAATATTATACTACTAGGTCCTTTTTACTATATTTACCTATAGAGATATATATAGGCTATAGTATATTACTAGGTTTCTTTTTATTATAGAGATTTAATACTAGGCGTTATATAAGGCTACCTACTAAGTAGGAGGCTGAATATATAATACACTATAGTTACTTTTTAATTTATAACTATAGATAAAGATATTATCTAGATAAGTTTTAATAAAGTTATTAAGGATACCTTGAAGTATACTATTAATATAATATTAGAATATTATAAGTATACTAATTAGTTTCAAAAGAATAATAAGCTATTTAAATAAGCTAAAGTATATTTAGAAAGTAGTTTTATATTTATCTCTCTCTATAATATAGATTTAATGAAAAGCTATATAAATATTAATTTTTATAAACTATATTACCTTAAATAATAAGTATAAAGTCTCTTTAATTAATAGTAAGAAGTAGTAGTTATAAATATTAATAGTATTAAGAATATAATAATTTTTATAAACTTACTATTTTCTCTTAGGTTATTTAATAAAGAAGATAGGTATCCTAGCTATAAATAAGCCTATTTAGATTTAATCCTTATCTATTAGGTTTATAATTTAATATTAAACCTTAAGGAGGTATTTCCTTAGTATATTATAAAGTAGTCTTTATAGTAAGTCTAGTTCTATTCTATCTAAATTATTCTTTAGGTAAATATAATAGTTTAGTAACTCTTAACAAAATAGGAAATTAGTGTTAGAACAGATAGATAGGTAGGTAAATCAATAGTTAAGTTATTACTATAGATAACCGTGAAATTAGGAGAAACGTGATGTGATAAAAGTAGTTTTCTTAACATAAGGACTTGTTCAAAATATTCGTAATAATAATGATTAAATAGAGGGAGAAATAGTGATTCGATTGATAGTATGATTAACTATTTCTGGTTGTTATTCGTAGAGATATTGAGGTTGTTATATAGAAGGTTTATTTCGGAGTTCTAGCTATACTACTAGAGTTCCGGCTGTAGCTGTAGCATATGGGCCACTATAGCTACAGCGTATGGAGCATTATAACTATAGTATACATGCCTTAGTATAGCGTACGAGCTACTATAACTATAGCGCATACCACAGCGTATAACGCACTATAAATGCAGCGTATAGGCCAAAGCGTAGCGTATGTTACAGCATAGTTATAGCATATTAGCTACTATAGCTATAGCGTATGAGGCGTTGTAACTACAGCGTATGTAGCTTGAACTGTTTCTAGTACCCTGTAAAAGAGTAAACCTCTATGTCTTTACCTTATTTACTTAAGAACTACTAGGGGTAAAAAGGTAAAGTAAGTATGTATTTATAGAGTGATTTTTATACGATTTATTTATATAGAAATATTATACTACTTCTTATTACTTCTATTAGAATAATAAAAATAGAAGTTCTTTATATATTAGAATAAATCTAATATCCCCTTATAAGGTATATTTTACTAGTATATAGTTTATTTATATAAAAGCTTATAGAACTTAATAAAAAGTAAAAAGAGAAAAATTATATAAAGTTATAAAATTTAAAACTATAAAGAGTAAAAAAAGAAAGGTTTTTAAGATATTTTTTCTTAAATTTTAGATAAGATTTACTTAAATTTTACTAAGCTTAAAAACTTAAATAAAATATGAGTAATATTATAAATTATTCTATTATAAAACAAAATAGTAGTTTTATCTACTTATGAAGCTAAATATATAGTTCTATTAAATACTTATAAAAAGCAACTTATTTATATTATATTTATAACTATATAAATTTGAGATTAGAATTATCTAAAGTTGAAAAACTTAAGATTTTTATAAATAATTTAATAGTAAAAAAGCTAGTTAAAAATCCTA
>QAPF01000641.1:0-21931 GCA_004367935.1 Colletotrichum sidae | reverse complement strand
TTTATTATTTAGATTAATATAATAAATTAATCTAACTACTTAAGGTTATAATAAGAAGAAGAACTTTAAGAAGAACTTCTAATATTTAAAAATTCTAATAAAACTTTTAATAGTTAATTAGGATTTATAAATCCTAAATTATAATAATAATAAGGTTAAATAAAAAGCTTAGGAGTACTAGAAGTACTTCTTAATTAATATGAAGTATTTAAATAGTTTATAAATAGTATTATTCTTCCTATTATAAAAATAGAAGTTTAATAAGAATAATAAGATAATAGAGAAAACTTTTTATAAGATATAAATAGAAAGTTTAATTAGTATTATTTTGAAAAGGTTAGTCTATAAGTAGAACCCTTAAAACTAAGGGGGTATATTAAGAATAATACGCTTAAGAAGTAGAATTTATACTAATTAAACCTTAGGTATTAATAACATTTCTATAGACCCCACCCTATTTAAACCGCTTGAAATAGAGCTTCATGTAGTATATGTGGCTACGTTTAATTACATATAATATACATCAGATTTTACCTCCTAATTACATATAATAATTATAATTATTATAAAATAGTTAGTAAGGAATTTATAAGATAGTAAAGTTTTATATTCTTTATATTATTATAATTATACTAATTAAGTATTATTCTCAATATTAATTAGGAAATTTATATTACTAAAATAACTAGAGCATATATTAATTAAGATAGATAGATATTAAAAGTTCTATTCTATATAATCTTATGAATAATATATTTTACTTTTTTCAAGAAACTATAGTTATAATATAGGAAAGTTATTTTAAATCTTATAAGGAATAAGTTAAGAATAAATAGAATTAGTAGTCTAACTATCTAGGTTATTAGTAATATATTAAAAGGGATATATATAGATAGGTTTATATATCTTATTAAGTTATTAGTTATAATATCTTCTAGTTTAAGAAAAAAAGGATAAAAATAGTTAGAATTTAGTTTAATATAAATTAATATAGTTTTAATAGCTATATTATTAGTTATAATATAATAGCTAATAATTATATTACCAGCTATTTATACTCCTTTTATAGACTTATTTAATAAAAATAAAACCTCTAACTTTTTATCCTACTAGGGATTTCTTAATTATTATATTTACTTAAAAAAGAATCTAGATAAAATTAAATTAAACTTATTATAATAACTACTTTATAGAATATTAAAAGAATACTTCTTTAAAGTTTAATATTAAATAATAAATCCAATAGATAAGAATTATATTTAAACTAACTTATTAGTAGTCAGACTACCTATCTTTCTTATTAGAAGACTTAGGGGGAAGTAGTAATTCTATATAGATTATTAAGTTTTTAATATTATTAGTACTTATAATTATTATCTTTTACTATTAATTAAAAGAATATTATACTTCTTATTTAAAGTAATATAATTTATAAAAATAGATATTTATATAGCTTTCTATAAAATCTAAATTATAAAAAGGGATGAGTATAAAACTAGTTTTCAGATATATTTCAACTTATTTAAATAGCTTGTTACTTCTTTTGAATTAATAAATATACTTATAATATTTTAATATTATATGAATAGTATAGTTTAAGGTATTCTTAATAATTTTATTATAACTTACTTACATAATATCTTTATTTATAATTATAAATCAAAAAGTAGTTATAAAGATAAAATTAAATACATTTTTAAATAACTATAGAGAGCTAGTTTATATTTAGATTTAAATAAATATAAGTTTTCTATAAAAGAAACTGAATATCTAAGCTTTGTTATTAAAATAGAAAAAGATATCTACTATAATTCTAATAAAATTGAAGTTATATAGGAATAAGAAGTCCTAAAGAATATTAATAGTATTTAGAGTTTCTTTAATTTTATAAACTTCTATTATAATCTAATTAACTACTTCTCTAGCTTAATAAAACGTCTTATATATTTAATATAAGAAAAAGTATTATTTTATTAAGATACTATATATTAATAAGTATTTAGAATTCCTAAGTTTATATTTATCTTAGAATTAGTTATAGCTTAATAAGATCCAAAATAGTATATAATATTAGAAGTAGATTACTTAAGAATAGTATTAAATAGCTACTTCTTATAAGAAGATAGAAATAATATATTATAACTAATTACTTAATATTTAATTAGACTTATTTTAATTTAATAGAATTATATTATTGAAAATAGAAAGTTACTAATAGTTATATTATATTTAAAAGTATGATTCATAGAATTATAAAATATAGTAAAACTATTTATTATTCTTTCTAATTATAAAACTTTAGAATATTTTATAAAGTTTAAATTTATTTTAAAATAAAAGGTTAAATAGGTAGAAGTTTTATTAGAATTTAATTCTATTGTAAAATACTACTTAAGCTACTTTATAAGGTGTTTTAATACTTTCTCTTAATAAAACTAAAATAATATAATAGAACTAAAATTTTTTAATATAAATCTTTTAACTTTTCTAAGTCAATTTTAAAGATAAAAATAAGTCTTTTTTAATATTTCTAATTTATAATATACTAATAGAAAGAAATTAAGAAGGGGTTATATAAATAGAAGATATCTATTAGTATACTACTAGTAAATTACTAAATAGATATATCATAATTTAAAATATTCTATTACTAATACTATAAAACCGAATAATAATAATAATATTAGTATAGAAGATTTCCTTAGAAACTATTTACTAAATAGTAAAAATATTCTTATTAGAAGTCTTAATATAGATATAAATAGCTAATTATATAATAAAGAGGAATAGTATTCTACTATATGAAAACTAGATCTAAGTCTCTAAATATAAGCTACTAAGAATTATAACTTTCTAAATAATTTATAATTCTTTAGTCTTAAGATATCTTAATATTAATTTAATATTTATAATATTCTTATAAGACTAGTATTAGAATAATATATTAAGAAATGTTGAATATTTTATTTAAATATATAATATCTCTTAGTCTTTATATAAAAACTATAAGTATTACTAAGGCTTATTATAACTCCTACTAATTCTTAATAAGTTTTAACTATAGATATCTATTAACTTTATAACAAAGCTATTTTTAATAGAAAAAGAGAACTCTAGATTCTTAATAATAATTAGAATAGCTATCTAGATATATCTAATTAGAAGTTATAATATTTATAATTATTAAAGTTTATATAGAGAGATTCTAAAATACCTAGTAGTAGTTCTATAATTTCTCTATATTAATTATTACTAATCATAACTTAGATTAAATTAATACTTTTTTGATAATATTATACTACTTAATAGGAATATAACAATTATTACTAATATTATTCTACTTTTAAATCGCTAGTAAGATAGAGGGAGTAATGTTTAAAATCTAAGTATTCTTAAAAGTATATATTACTTTCTTATAATTAGACTAATCGCTTTATCTTACTATATACTAATTAGTATTAAAAAATAAGAATTCTTTAATTATTAAGATTAATTTAAATAGGTTTTTAAATAGGTTTAAGAGTATACTTATTTTATACTTTCTAATAGTAGAGTAAAATACTTATTCTAATTTAAGATAAGTTTTAATGTTTTTATCTTATTTTAGAAATAGTATTACTATAACTTAAGTAATAGTAATATATATATAGTAATATAATAAAATAAATAATAATAAGATATAATAAGTAGTTAAGAAGTTTTAAATTAGGGAGAAAATATAACTATTATTATAATATATTAAAATAGATTAGTTAAATAAGAAGTTTAATTAAATAGCTTCTAAATATTAAATTATTAATATATCAAAGTTATTAAGTAGTATACTAAATATCGCTATAAGTATTAACTTAATATTCTATATTAATCTCATTAAATAAGCCTTTTGCTTTATATAGAGAATATTTAGCATCCAGCTAGGACTCATACTCTAACCTATTTTATACTAACTACTATAATTATAGTTA
The DNA here is from genome assembly GCA_004367935.1 of Colletotrichum sidae. Taxonomy (NCBI): domain Eukaryota; kingdom Fungi; phylum Ascomycota; class Sordariomycetes; order Glomerellales; family Glomerellaceae; genus Colletotrichum; species Colletotrichum sidae. The sequence continues at coordinate 17,966 of QAPF01000641.1, read as the reverse complement.
CTTTAAGTCTTCGAATTACAATAATATTATACAGTAGGTGGACATTAATAACGGTCAATGCGTCAAAAACAGCGTTTTTACACTAAAAACACGATTTTTCAACGTTGAATAATTTACATAATTATAAGTAAATTAATTCTAGAAAGTCTATATATACTTCTAGTATAAGTCTATATAATATATCTAAATCCTAGAGTTTTCCTATCAAAATTATACTTTATATATTTAAAAAATAAAAGTTCGAAATTTGGATTTTTAGCTTTAAGGTATATTATAAGGCATTTAGTAGATAAAATTTGGATTTTAAAATTTACTTTTAACTTTCTGATTTTCTTATATTTGAAAGTATAAGTAATATTAACATATTTCTCATATATAAAATAAATAATATATAATTATCTATATATCTATCTTTTTTCAGAATAATTAGATCTATTAATAATTATATAAATACGTTTAAAAATACTAAGATTAGTGGATTTTTGGTGAGGATTTCGTTATTAACTGTTTTTAATGTCCCCCTACTATATTAATAGTATATAATATAATATTTCTAACCTTAGATTATTTTATCTAATAATACTATCCTAAGTCTTCCTAACTATTAGCTAATAACTATTAACTATAGATTTTAATATATATATCTTTTTAGAAAGATAAAGTAGTATTTAACAAGCTACTTTTAATATATATTTAAAGTATTTAGAATTATTACTAAATATCCTATTTTTAAATATTAGATTCTTTTTTATTCTTTTCATCTTATACTTCTTGATTATATTAATAATTTTTCTACTAGTAATATTTTAAAGTTAAATTTAACTATAGTTATTTTAAAAGGACTAGAAAGAATAATAAAGTTACTCTTATATCATACTAGCTTATTTAAATTCTTCTAAAAGTAGTTGTAATCCTTATAATTATTAATAGTTTTAATAAGATAAATATTTATAGAGAAGTTATAAGAGTTAAGTATAATAATAGTATTCTTATTATTATTATTATTGTTATTAGTAGTAGTATTATTATAGGATGAAGAGAGAGCTAGTCTTAATCTATTATTCTCTTTTATCTATAAGGCTAGTATTATTAAGATGTATTAGTAGTATTATTACTAGTTGGTATGAGTTAATATTATAAGTACTACTATAGTAAGTTTAATACTTTAAAGCTATTACTATAGAGACTATTATGTATTTTATACTAGTAAGTTTATATATCTAGTTGTTACTCTATTATTTTATATTACCTATATATATATTTCTAGGTTAGAGCTAGGTTTAAACTAAATGTTATACTACTAAGTCTTTTTTACTATATTTACCTATAGAGATATATAAGCTATAGTATATTACTAGGTTTTGTTTTATTATAGAGATTTAATATTAGGCGTTATATAAAACTACCTACTAGGTAGGAGGCTGAATATATCATATACTACAATCTTATTAAATGGGTAGAAAATAGCTTATTACTATTCTAATAATATATAGATATATATTTTGACCCTATTTTAATCTCTATTAGAAAGAATAGTAAAACCTATAAGAAATATAAAACTAAAGAAATACTAGTAGTAAAAAACGCCTTAAGGTAGAACTATAACTATAATATCCTAATTAAATAGAAGGATTACAATACCTTAATATAAAAGCCTTTAGAAAGCCTTACTAATAATAAGACTATATTATGATTTAAATTATAATATAGACATATTAAAGCGAGTAATAAACTAAGATCAATTAATTAATAATAAAAAGGTATATAAGTTACAAACTAAGTAATATAAGAATTTATAGAAAATATATATAAACTACTATAAAACTTACCTTTTAAATACTGAATTAATAAATTAAATAAATAGATAAGTATTATCTTATTCCTCTTTATATTATTGGAAGTCTTCTTCTCCTTTATAATTATATTTTTCTTTTTTCTGTCTATTATTAGAAATGGTAATAAATAAGACTTATTTAAAAGTAAGATATTATAAATATTAATAAAAGCTAGTAATAATATAATCGTAGTAGATAGATATATTAGTATTAATAAGACTAAAGATATAGTTATAATATTAATAAGATATAATATAACTATTAGAATATATTATAATATTTTACTATAAAGAAGTAAGTATAATAAAAATAGGAAAGGACAAGAGAAGAACTTATTATTATTCATATAGTACTATTAAGACTAATAAGGATTTATTTAGAAGTAAAAGTAAACATAAGTATAAAATACCTTTTAATATATAAAAAAGGACTAGTAGGCATAATAGTAATATAAGTTAGAAATACCTACTAAGTATAATAGAAGTAATTCTTATAATATTATATTATAATAGAGAATTCTAATGAGAAAATAGAAATATAATAGTTCTTATTAGTATTTTTCTTATCAATAGTAAGGACTATAGTAGTAATAATATACTTATTATATATAATTAGATGATTAATTTAATAGTTAGTAGTATATAGTTTAAAACTAATAGTAAAGAAGTAAGAATACTATTTATACTTATTTTTCAACTTTAAATATTTATAACAAGATTAATTATAACTTAAGATATTGAATTAAATTAAGCTATTCTTATTATATTTAGAATAATAAGTGAAATAAGTAGGAATAACTATATTAAAAAACTAGTTCTCCTTATTATTAAAATTACTTTTAATAATATAACTACTATAAGTATAAGTAGTAAGTTTAATAGAAGTATAATAATAAGAAGGGTTATTATTAAGAAGACTAAAGTAAGTAATAATAGTAGTAGATATAATAATAAAAAGAATATAGAAAAGAGGAGTTTAAATAGAAAGATAGTAAAATAATAATATTATAATAAGTATAGAATGAGAAGTATATAATTCTAAAGAAAGAAAGGTAGGTTTATATAAAAAAGAAGAAAAAGACTTCTTATAAATTAGTATTAAGAGGAATATGGTATAAGATTACTTAGAATATATATAATATGAATTTTCTTATTAGTAGGACTATTTGATATTAATAATATTCAAATTTTCCTATTAGTAAGATTATTTAATATTCATAATACTTAGGAGAAGTATTTTAAATAAATCTTTTCTAACTAATTAGATTGATTTAGATAATTAGATATTATTAGTATATTATTAAAACTATTAATACTAGATATTATTATAGTAATAAGGCGGAAAGGTAGTAAGAAGTATATTATAAACCTAAGCCTTAGGATTTATATAAAATATTACTATTAGAACTCTATATAACTACTACTCTTATAATTAAGTAAAGAGTTTTCACCTTAAGTATAAACTCTTCAAGTTTATTATAATACTATTAAAGTATTACTAAAGTTTCTCTTATAGCTAGCTTCTAATAGTAATAGCTAAAAGCTTAGTAAGAAAAAGAGTAATAATAGTAAAAAGTAAGTTTCTATAAGTTATAGAATTTCAATTTAATAGGTTGATTAGTAGTAGTTATAAAAAAGCTTTTATCTTATAGTAGCCTCAAATTACTATATTATATAACATATAACTTAATTCTAATTATCCTAGTTTTCTATATAAATTATAAAGTATATTTTTATAACTATTTCCCCTTTAGAAGTTTCAAGTCCTAAAGCTTATAAATACTATATAGTTACTTTTAAAAATAGTCTTACTAGTTAATTACTAATTATTCTATGGTTTAATTAATTGAATAATAGTTGTAAAATAGAGGGTCTCTTTAATATATTTATTAACAGATAAAGCTTATTCTATATATATATTAATATATAAAACTCTTATTATTATATTGCGTTAATAAGACTTCTTATAGGTTTATTAACTTATAAGACTTCCTACTTATTAATAAGACTTTAGTATATTAATTACTATAATTAGTATATTAACTAGATGTCTTTAGAGTAAAACCTAAAGCATCTAACCACTTTCTATATATAATATTAAAAGACTTCTTATATGATATCTTATTACTAATTAGAAATATAAACCTTCTTATAGCTAATTAGACTATTAAAATATTAATATATATCTACGAGCTAGTTACTCTTAAGAGTAGTTTTACTATATATTACTATCTAACCTAGCTATAATTTCTATATAGCTTCTAAGGTGTTTTATTGTAAAGCCTTTAGTAGTAAGATGGTTATAGTAAACCCTTGTAGGATAGCCTAGCTTCTAGTAAAATACATAGAACTTATTATAGTAGTAAGTAGCTATAATAGAGTTTAATTTATCAAATACTTTCAATAAAATGTAGTCCTTAAGACGCATCCTTTTCGCTAGGAAGCCTTCTAAAGTATTAATCTCCTTATAATACTTAAGCACTAACCCTTTAGTAATATTATAGCTAGAAGCTCTTTTAATACTAGTTACTTTCTCCTTAATACTACTAAAAGTCTCGTTTTAAAACTATAATATCTCTTAGAAATACTTAGCTACTAGGACTACAACTATAAGTATTCAATTATTAAACCTCTACTATTATGAATACTATTATAACCTAATTTTGAAGTTACAGAAGAAGGTAAATATATAAAGCCTTAAGGTTTCTATAGGGGTACTTAGAGTCTTATAAATTACTAACTATTTAGTATAAAGTTTTAATAAAGGCTAACCCTTATACTAAAGTATATAAAGTATACTATATAAATATAACTCTTTTAGGGTAAGATTAATCAGTAAGTAGTAAATAAATACTATAACGTTAGTTTATATAGGTTTAAGTAATAATATATAATAACAGTTATACTACTAAGTCTACAAGCTATATACTAACTTTATTATAGCTTACTAAACCTTCTATATTTTAAAAGTTTCTAGTTATAAAGTATAGCTATCTTAGATTACAATTAGCTAATTTCTAATCTTCTATAAAGTAGTATATTTATGAAAAAACCTATAGGAGTAATTAGGAGGTTTTAAATATTTCTTATAAGTAGAAATTTTTAGAATCAACAATATTAGGGTTACTGATAGTTTGATACTAGATAGCTATATTAGTATAGTCTCTATAAAGAAAGACTATTATTCATATGTATATATAAATATTACTATAGTAATTACTATTATTATAATAGTATTGTTTTACTTAATAACTACTATAGGGGCTAACCCTAGTAGTATAAGTATTGCTATTAATATTATAGTATAGTTTAATATGCAAGATTTAAGTAGTATAAGTATTACTATACGTTTACTAGTAGTTTTAGAAGGTATAGCTATAAATACTACTATAGATGTTACTATAGATACTATATATTGAAATACTACGTATTTAGATACTATATATTTAGGAGCTATTTAATATAATAGAACTATTATTTATATCCTAACTTTACTTTTTGAAAAGCTAGAAGTTGAAGAACTATAAAGTAATAGTTAAAAACCTAGTAAGAGAAAGATTATTAATAGTAGAGAATAAGTTTCTATAAATTATAAGAGCTTAACTTAATAGGCTAATTAGTAGTAGTTATAAAAAGGCGTTTACTTTATAGTAGCTTCAAGCTACTATATTATATAATATATAATCCAATCCTAGCTATCTTAGCTCTCTATATAGGCTATAAGGTATATTTCTATACTTTTACTATAATAGTAAGAGTTAGCTAGATATTAAACTATTATATTTAGTAGGAAGCCTTAGCTAATATAATAGAATAAGTAAACTAAATATAATTCCAAAGTTTGTATGTGGATAACTTATCAAAATTAAATTTTTGTATAATAAGAATAATTTAGTTAATTTAGTCTTATAATCTTTACTTTCTAAATATTCAAAGTTGAATACTGAGAAATATTCTATTTAAAGTATCTTATTTAAAAATACTAAATATAGGTACTATTAAACCCTATTTCTAAGAGAGATATTTTAAAATATGATTTTGAAAATAGTATATTTAAAGATTTAAAGATAATGTTTAAACTACTTAAATAATTTATAAGAAAATTTAAAACTAGCTTTTCTTTGGAGAATACGAGATTATACTTTCTAAATAACTATCTTACAATAATAGATTAATTAATTAGGTTAAATGTAAAGACATAATTAGGATTTATATATAGAATTTTAGTTTTTATTAAGAAATAAAGCTTCTTCAATAATCTTAATGTGGAACTCTTTAATATAAATAATATTATTTAATATAAAGTTTGATATATTCCTCTTTTTTAGATATTTCAAAATATTTCTAATTACTTATTTACTTTACTTAGTTATAGGGAAATTAGGTATTTATATTAAATAGTATCTATTCTGTTATTTAACTTAAAGATCCTCTTTAAAGAAATCTATTAAGTTTATAAAATAAATTATTCTATAACTATTAAATATTATACTTAGTAGAAGCAAGTAACATCCTTAAATAGTTAGGTAGGTCTTAAGGTGGATTGTAGTTAACTTCTTTTTTAAAAAAAGGCTTTAATACTTATATATATCAGATTAGAAGAGTAGTAATTACTATTATTAGATTTACTATTTGAAAGAGTCATTTAAATTTTTAAAGTACTTGAGAATACTTCTTTAGTTTTATTAGTCTATCTCTTGGAACTTAGTTATCCTTTTATTACTAGCTTCTAGTAGAGTATATATAATTCTAAGTTATTTATTCTATTTATAATACTATTTTAGATAATAATTGTTATTTAAATATATAAGACTTTGATATGAAAGTTCAAAATAGTATATATAATATATCCATAGTCTTCTAGAAAGAATAAGTAGTTTCTGAAACTATATAAGTACTTTAGTTTAAGCTAAGATATCTTATCTCATTCTTTATACAACTAGCAAATATAGATAGTATTTTACTATATGTTTGTATTAAGTCTTTATTAACATAAGATAAAATAGAAAAAGCTTCTCTATATTCAATTAGATTATTAACCTTTAAGTTTAACATTTTGTTTTTAACAATAGTCTAATACTCAGTTATAATCTAGTTCGATGAAACATATTAATTAAACATTTAAAGTTACTTTTTAATAACTAGAGTCTTCTAAATCTTTAGAATCTAATATATAACTATTTAAATATAAATAGTATACTATTTATTATACTATATCTAACTAGAGATATTTATTTAAATTAGCTTTTTCAAAGCTTCTCCTATATTCTACTCTAACTTATTACGATATGACTAAATTATTTTCAATATACTAAGATTTTAGAAGGTTTAGAAAAGCTTAGAAAGAAGGTTATTTTTATTAAAAAGTTCTATTTAAATAAATGTCAAACAGTTATTATTAATAATTATATTAACTTATATTGAAATTATATTAGAATACTTCTTTATCTATTTATTGTTAGATTTCGAGATTACTTGAAGCTTAAGATTTACTATATAGTAATTAAATATATCTTTAGTTCTAAAAGTAAAAAGATTCAATATTTTCAAATATTTATTAAATATTATTTTCATGAAATAAACTATTTATCGAAACTAAGTTAATTAATTAGTTTCGAAATATTAAGATTTAGTTTAATATTTAGATTAAAGTATTTCTAGATGTCTTAACTAGTCATATAGAATCATAATATGCTATACTAAAAGTTAAACGTCAAGCTATTCAATAGCTTTACTATTATATTAAGATTATTAATAATTAAATATACCATTTTCAAGTAGGTTATCAAAGAATTCATATGATAGATTAAGAAAGACATTCCTCACAGTTATTACTTAATAGTAGTTTAAGTATTAGTGAAATATTACTAGGTCTATTACTATAACAAATTAATCATACAGTATATAGTCTAGATAAAAGTTTTTCAAAGAAATAATCTATTTAAACTAAAATAAAACACCTCAACGCATATACATAAACTAGTTGGATTTTATAGAAACTAGTATAGCTACTTAGTAGACCTAGTGCTATATCTATTCTTATAAAAGTATTATATATTCAATATTTAGAGTAATAGAAGATTAAAATATATTTCTACAAAACTAAACTTCTATATAAAAAGAAATCTTTTATATTCTAGAATTAGGAGTTAATCTATTATTTTAAAGTAAATTTAATCTTATCGGAATTATATTCATTTTCTTGAAAATACTATACTATAGAATATAGAAAAGAATTCTATTCTAATACTAAGATTAAAGAAACATATTATTTATAATGTTAATATTTCTATTTTGTAAAGGAACCTTATTCTTCTTATTATTATATGGTTAAATATCTGGCTTTTATATAATTGTTTAGGTCAAACTAGTGTAAAAACTATAAGTAGTCTGAGAGATAAAGTTTCTAACTTATCTTATAAGATATATAAGGTAGATATTCCTTTTATTTATAAAGCTTATATAAGAAGAAGCTTTACTAATAATATTAATAAAATTAATATAAAGTTAAATTCAAATCTTTAATATTTATATTATCTTAGTTTAGATTTATATAGACTTATAATTCTTATATTCTATAATAGATTCAATAGATCTCTTTTATCTCTTATTAAATAAAATAAGTATTAGGTTACAACTAGTAAACGTCGTAATTGATTGATTGTATAAATAGTATGCATCTAGTTATCTCTATTGATAATAATTATATATAAATTACGGTATATATATATACGCTATATATTATAAGAGTAAATCTATATAATAATCTCTTTAATTCTATTAACTTAAATAAATAGGTTAACTACTTACTTACCTATTACTATAGGTTTAGCTACCTTAGTACTATATTTAACCTGATACTAGTAATACTATCTGTTATAGCTAAAGCGTATTAAATTCCTAAATTAGCGTAGAATATAAAAGTAGTATAAAATATAAAAGTAGTATAAAACGTAAAAATAGTATAAAATCGCTTTTAGTTATATAAATCCCTTTTATTACGCTAAGAACTCCAAAAATACTATAAATAGTATTTCTCTACAAAAGTACGCCTTTTATTTCATACTACATTAGATACTTTAAATTCTTAAAACAATATACCTCCCTCTCTCTTTATTACCTTCTCCCTATTATCTTATATATTCTTTCTTACTTTTATCTCCTCTTCTTATTACTATTAGTAATTCTATATAATTTATCCTTCTATCTATATTATCACCTTGTTTACTATTATAAATCTTTTGAAAGTTCAATTATGAGATCCTTTAGTTATACTATTTATAAAGTTGTCTTTTTTATAAATTTAATAGATTTTGAGGATTTCTCTTCGCTAATATAATTATTAGAGTCCTATAATATCAATTATAAGGCACTTTTCTTTAGTAAAACTCAATTTAAAGAAATAAATTAAAAGAGTAAAAATTAGTATAAACTACTATTAGTATTATCAATATCTTTTAATATTTAATTATTTACCTAAAAGTAGTAAAAGTTATATATTTTATATTAATTCTTATAGTTATCTTATAGACCTTAGAAGTTAGTATATTTTATATAATTCTTTTCAACTTATTAGAAAGAAAGTAGATAATATTATTTCTAAATTCAAAAGTATCATTATCCTTATTAATTCTTTCTATTTTAAAGATAATAATAAATTCTAATTAGAACATTATATTTTTATTATTAGTAAAGAATTTATTAATAAAGATATAAAATTCTATCTTTTTAATATTAGTAGGAATAAATATTAGGTCTTATTTTAAGTTAGTTATTTATTATATAAGATATCTATTAAGTCTATTAATATCTTCTTCTATTAAGTCATAATATTAAGCTAAAGTAGAGAAGTCAAAATATATTTCTAATTAGTATATACAAACTATATATATTTTTTATATCTATTATTCAATATATACTAATCTTATTTTATTTGAAGTATAATATATAAGTCTAATCTTCCTCTCTTGGCTTTTTTAAGTAAGAGTTATGTTACTATTATTTTGTAGGGTTATTATACTTTTATTCTAAATAAGAGGTTTATTATTTACTAGTATTAACTTTAGTTTTACTATAAATCGTATTTGCTAGAATTCTTCTTTTTCTTTATTATTTAATTTAAATAAGTAGAAGTTAAGGATATTATCTATCTTTATACTTATAATACTAAAATGTGAATTATCTAGCCTAGAGATTATAAAGTATAAGTTATATATAATAAGGCTTTTTTTTTAGTTTTTTTTTATAGTAGTTAGAATATGTTATATATTAGTATGTATCTGAGTCTATAAGGCTATATAATAGCTAGATGAGAATAATAATAGTATTTTCTAGATATACTTACTATAGGCTAATAAGTAGTTTTACTAATATAAGGCGGTTTAGTTATATTTCTGTTTATATATATCCTTAAGTAATATTATAGAGATAGATTTCTATAAGAGTATTAGATTATAGTATTACTTATAGTATTAGTATAAAGTAATAGTTAACTTATTATATTTTAAGCAACTATATAAAGATATTAGTTTCCTCTTAATTATTAAGTCTCTTAATAACTAGTTATAACTTTTTATATAATACGTTATTAGTACTCTTAACTTATTAATAGATCTAAGGCTAAAGATCTTTATCTACCTATATTTTTAAATATTGAAGTGTTTGAAGTGTAGTATTCTTTTTGTTAAAAACATTTCGTATTCTTCAAAATATTACATTTTGAAAACTTTATTTAGAATTATAATAAGGCTATATTAATAAAGATTAATAGTTTTAGCTAGTACTTCTGTCTTTTCAATTACAAAGTAGATATTATAAGATATAGTATTAGAAATATTATTCTTTATAATAAAAATATTGTTTTTATATAGCTATCTTTATTGTTTCAACCTCTCTCTAGCTATTATTATTATAATTATTTCTTTGAATAGAATATCTTCTTTAGCTTTATTATTATAAGAATTCTTATTATTATTATTTTGAACTTAATGCTAATATTATAGCTTGATTATTGTTATTTAAAAAGTATCAAGCTTATTTTCTATCAATATAATACATATTTTATTATTAACTAAGATACACCTAAAGGGTTTAGTCTAGTTTTAGTATTTTAACAGATATATATATCTAATTATAATAAGAGTTAATAGATAGATATAATAGAAAGACTATTATATATATTTAAGATATCTAAAACTTAATATTATATACAGAATTCATATGTTTCTTCTATTACTTTTTAAATAACTATTACATATCTTATTATATCCAGAAATAGTAGTAATAATATATTAAAATATAGGTATGTTTTAAAGATAAATAGGGTGAATATAAGAGTATTAGAACTACTAGTATTATTTACTATTTTAACTATACTTTAGAATACCCTTTCTTCTGATATTTCTAATATTTTATTATGGATAATTTTATAAGCTTTTTATAGAAAAGTATAACACTATTTAACTTTACTAATATTTTCATAAACTTTAATTAGTATAATCTACATTTTACTATTTATATTATTAGCCTTTCCTTTGAAGTTCTTAATAGTAAAGTTATATTTCATATTAGTAATAATTCTATTTAAGGGACTTTAGTATATATCAATCTAATATATTTTGAATATATACTATATATCTTTGATAGAAATACTCCTCATGAATTTTATAACTATAAATATTATTAATTATTTAACTATATATAATATAAGCTTATTACTATTAAGATATATAATATTAATAATAATCTCTATATTAAACTTATAGTTATCTTTTAAGTTAAACTTCAATTAATATTACGCCTTATTATATATATAATATTAACAGTAGTCTTTTGTAATTATGATAATCTTATTAATAGTTATAATTCAGCTTATTCTATTAAAGATATTATTTAACTTTTAGATATTGAAATAGCTAAATTTCTTGTAGAGTTATTATATTTCTATCTTTATAAAGAAGTCAATAGTTTTATTATGAAGACTATTTTAGACTTAGAACTATAAGTACTCATTATATTGCTCTAATAATAATAATACTTCTCTTTACCTAATTTTATCATTAAGATTATTAGAATAGATTTAGAATGAATTTATAATGAAAAGACTAGGAAGAATCAGATAACTATTAATATAAGATTAAAATTAATTTTTGTAAAGAATATAAATACTTAAGTTATACTAAGGATTATAAAGCCTTACTTATCTCTAAAGTATATGTTTATTTTTATAATAGTTTTATCAAATTAGATATGAAACATAGATTTTCTAAAGAACTTTTAATTATTATATACTTCTTATAAATAGTTTTCCTATTTTTATATTTAAAGAGATACTTTTAAATATAACTTTATTAAATCGTGAAATGAGGAAGATTTCTAATTTAATTTATATTATAAAGTAGCAATAAGTATAATTCTAGAAGATTTCTATAAGTTTCCTATTATTAATTATTCTAATTTTACTATTTATGATTCTAAGGTAAATGATCATAAAGTCCTTTTCTAATATCTTACTTATACTATTCTATAATATCTCTATAATTATCTCTTTTAGTATAATTTTATTAAAATATATAGTAGTTTCTACTACTAACTTTATATTAATAATAAATATCATTTTGAAATATAGTATTACTATTTTCTATTTTTCTATAGTATACTTTATTAATTGATATTCTATTATTCGTTTTAAGTATATTTAGTATTAATTATATATCTCTTTTTTTAAAAGTTTTTTATAAAGTAGTCTTGAGGTATTACTATTGCATATTTAATATAGAGGTTAATATAATTAGTAGTAGTTAAAGTATTAGCTATCCTTTTAACTATTATATATATAGTTAACTAGAAATTAATTGTAATTTGTAATATAATTACTTTTTTACCTAAATTATTATTATTAGCTTCTCAAGATTTCTATAATCTATTTATATAGGTTATTAATAGTCAGCTTCACCTTATGAATAGTATCATAGAAAATATTAAGTATATTATACGCCTAGTAGATAGTTATATATATCCTTTTATCAACTCTTTCTTATACATCTTAAGGATTTAAATAGATATATTTAAATAAGTTGATTTTTATTATTATTATTTTGAGTATTTCAATTATATTCATATAATTATGATTCTTAATAAATATCTTGAAGTTTATATTTTTCTATTCTTGAGAATAATTATAATGCGTTATAGGAGTTTTAAATTTATTTCTAATTATAATAGCTATTTAGATAATTAAGAAATATCTTCAAATTAGTATAATTAATATTTTATAATATATATATACTTACCTAGTTAATATATTATTAAATATTCTTCTTATAGAATTATATATAATATTATAACTAATACATTTAGTAATAAATATCTATATATTATCTTTAAAAATATTATAATCTCTAATTATATATTTATTACCTAATTATTATATTCTACTAAATAATATATTAATTTATTTATAAGACTAGCTAAAGATAATTTATTATTCTAGGGATATCTAGTAGCTTCTCCTTAACTATATATAGAATCTTAGGGGTTTTGATAATCCTAATTACTATTCTTTCTAATTAGAACTATTCTTTATAATAGTGTTTTATATAAGTATAATTATCTAAGTATTTAATTTAGCTAACTATAGGTTTAGTATTAATATCTTTTTATTAGTTAATACTAATAGTATTATTTAAGTTAGACTTATTCTTATTCTTAGGTTTTCTAATATAAAGAATTATTATTTCTTAAGAAGTATAAGTTTTCTAATTCGTAAGAGTTATTTCATAAACTTTAAATCTTTCCTAACTTTTTATCTTAAGTAATAGTAGTCTTTCTAGTTAGCTCTAATACTTTTTTCTATCTATTAAGTTAATATATCTTTATTAAATACTTCTACTAGTTTTTTATTTATAGTTTTTCTTCTTATAGGGAGGTTGTTAGTTATACTATATTATAAGGTATATAGTAACTATACATATTACTATATATATAGTAATATACTTTCTACATCCTACTAGTAATAAGTATTAGGTATTTAATACTAGCTATAGCTATATATATAGTAATTAGTAAGTAATTATTATATTATAGATCTAGAGCTTTATATAGTACTATATACTATTTAATGAAATAATAATAATAATAAATAATTAGAATACTACTTTATATATATATAATAAGATTATATATAATATATTTATCCCCCTAGATAAATTAATACTAATTAGTAGTTAGCCTTTCTATTACTACTATACGACAAATTAGTAAGGCTTATTATAATAGAAGAAGTAATTATAAAGAATTATACTTAAAACTTATATAAGGCAAAAGATCATAAGAATAACTACTTAGATACTTTAAATTCTCCCTATTTTAAAACTATAGTTAGGAAACTCTGAATTAAATATTAATATTTTAAAAAAGCTTTTGTAAAGCTTAAGTAATAATATTATATTAAGATTCTCACTCTAATTTAACTAAGGTATTCTTTATAGTATTTATAAGGAATTTAACTATACGCTTTTAATTATTACTTATAAGAATATATTTAGTAAATATAGAAAACTCTATTAAGTTTCACTAGATCATTAATGTATTAGAGATTCATAGTCTTTATAATTTTTACCCCTTAAGAGATTTATATTATTTCTCAAGAATTCTCTTAATATTCTTCTTATTTTAATAATGATATTTAAGTTTTTAGCTTCTAGAGAAGTATTTAGTCTAAATATTCTTTTAATTATTATGGTAGTATTAAGTAGTATCTTTATATTTATAAAGATCTACTAATATTTAAATACTATATTATTCAGATAAATATAAGTCACTAATTATGAAAATAGTATAAATAAGGATATTCTTATAGTTTTAACCTATTTAGTATATTAAATAATACTTTATAACTATTTAAAACTATATAGCTATAAGTCCTTTTGAACTATTAAAGGATAATTTGAAGGACTAATTTCTTATAACTTAATAACTTATAAATATTTCAATTACTTAACATATTTAAAAGTATTTTCTTTTTTATAATATTAAAATTAATATAAATCGTAAAAGGATTCTTAGTATTTCATATTAAAATATTTAATAAGATCTATTTACCTTTTAGATACTTAAAGAGATTACTAAAACTAGTAAATATTACAATATCTTTAAGTAAAACCTTAAGAAGATTTTAGAATAATTTGAAGACTTTATAAAAGAAGAATGAGAAATTATACTACTTTTCTATAAAATTAAATCTGAGCTTTAATAGACTAAATCTATTTTAGTTTTATATAAGAAGTAGAAAAAGAAGAATAATAGTATAATAAGTTAGCTTTTATATCCCTAGTATTAATATTATACTTCTTATTCCCCTTATTAATTTTATTAATATATAACTTTTTTAATATAAAACTTCCCTATATATAAGAAGTAAACTATAAGTATAATAACCTATAGTTCTTAAGGTAACTTAAATACCCCTTATATACTATTC
Source organism: Colletotrichum sidae (assembly GCA_004367935.1). Taxonomy (NCBI): domain Eukaryota; kingdom Fungi; phylum Ascomycota; class Sordariomycetes; order Glomerellales; family Glomerellaceae; genus Colletotrichum; species Colletotrichum sidae. The sequence goes on along the minus strand of QAPF01000641.1, from coordinate 2,652 downwards.
CTACTATTCATTTGAATAATATTTCAACTAAATATACTATAGACTTTATAAAACTATATAATAAAAATAAGAAATATAGTAAAAACTTATATAATATATTTAAAATAAAGATTTACATCTTTTATAATTACTATTTCAAGCTTAGTATTTTATAGTATATATAAGTTAATATATTTCTAATTATACTTAAAACTTAAACTCTTAATTTTGATTCTAAGTATTCAAATAATTCTAATTTCAACCTATCTTTTGAATAGATAGCTTATTATATTGAAAGCTACTTTAAAAAATAAAAGATGTTAATAATTATATTTCTCTAATTAGTAAAATACTATATTTCGAAATATTATAATTAAATACCTTAAGGAAAATAAAAAAAAAGGGCTTTTAAAACTCTTATATCTAAGTTTAAATATATTTAGAAAGCCTTTTTGTTAAATTTCTATATAGATATAATATTCTATTTCTAATTAATAAATATATATTATGATATATCTAAATACTAATTAGTTTTCTCAAGCCCTATAGTAATATTAAAGAGTTTCTATAATTAGTTAAGATTAGTTATAAGTAATATTATATTAATCTAAAAGTTATAATATATCTAAAATAGTAGAAATAATAATTAGAAATAGATTAATAATTAATTTTCAATAAACTACATATATAATTCTTCTTAAGAATACTTTTAGGGTATTATATTATAAAATACTTAATATCTTATTTATACTATCTTATAATACTTATAAATATCTAGATTAAATAAAACTTATTCTTTTCCTATAGTTATATATGGTTATTTAAATAAGAAGTATTATATATATAGGAAAATAGATTACTAATCTATAAAATATACTTTTAAAGATAAATATACTTCTTTTAATTAGTATAAGTTAACTATTTATCCTAAAGTATATTTTATAGTAATATATCAAGCTTTCTTTATAAAATATAAAAATAATAATAGTTTAAATAATAATTTTTGAGACTCCTCTTAAAATAATAAGCTTAATACTACTGTTATATAATACTAAATATAATATAATTTTAAAATTAAGATTATTATTCCTTCTAAATAGATTTTAGTATTGTCTTTTAGCAAAAGTCCTATTACTTTTAATAGAAATAAATTTATAAGAATTTCTAAAACTAAATAATACTCTATACTTCTATTTAAAATAGTATTTCTAGTAGTAGAATTACTAAGAAAGGTAGTATTCTAATTCTTATATCTATATTTATATTAATAAGCCATAACTTAAGTTCTATTTTTAAAATACTTTATATAACTTAAATATAACTAGTTTCTTAACTACTAAATATTCCTAGTTTACTATATTTAAATAAGTAGTTTATCCTTTTATAATTTTTATACTTCTATAAGGCGAACTAGTAATAATCTATTTCAATAGTATTTCTCTAATTCTTATTCTAAGAATAATTAATATATCTATACTTTTTAGTATTATTATGTTTTATATAATACTATATAATACTTTCTTCTTATTCTATTTTATAGATATAGATTACTTTAATATTATATTTAATAATATTTATAATTAGCTCTATTAAGATAAGATAGTTATATTAGTTATTTAGAAATAGGAGTATTTATAGATTTCTTTTAATAAGGAGAGAATAATTATCTCTATATATTTTATAGAGATAGAAATATAGAGATTCTACTACTATTTTAGATATCTAGTTATTCTATATCTTTATAATATCTTTAAAAGAGTAAGATATCTAGTTAAATATTATATTTCTAAAATACTTAAGAAGTATTATTACTAATACTCAATATATAATATCACTTTTCTATATTTCCATTTTACTATGTATAGTAATATTAATTTTAATCTTCAGATTATTATTAATATTATCTATATTAATAGCTATTCTATATTCTATATTATTAATATTATAATAATATCTAATACTACTTGATTCTTGCTATGTATCTTAATAAAAGTAATATAGAAGGCTTTGAAATATATAAGATTAATATATTAAAACTCTCCTAGTTTTACTACTATTAATATAAGTATAATATTTAAATCTAAAAACTTTAGATTAGAGGTAAAAATAATAGGATTAATGGTTTATATTATTCCTATTAAGATATATAATAGTATTAGTAAAGTTAAATAATACTATTTATTCTTTTACTATATATATAAGATATATTATAATAAGATACTTATAATGATTTAAGAGGTATTTCTTTAAGTCATATATAAAGTAATTAATAATACTACTAAGTTGAATAGCTTTAAACTTATTCTACTTATTTCTAGAATATACTTCTATTTTATAAAAGACTAAACTCTTTCTCTAGATATTATTACCTAGGTTTATAGTATATATAAAACTACTAGAAAGATCTATTTGTAAAAGTATACTAATAGGACTACGTAGTATACCTAGTAACTAGCTGGCTATAGCTACTAAGGTATTAGAAAGAGTTTTCAGCTAAAGGATTACAATTTAGATCTTTTAAGTAATAGTCTATATAATAATATAAACCCTACTTATATATCTAAATTTTTCCTAATTAAAACTTTTAGCTATATTCTTATAATTCTATTACTTCTACTTACTTTTTTAAATAATTAGTATAAATAAAGATATTAAATAGTAATTATTTTTATA
>QAPF01000640.1:0-21925 GCA_004367935.1 Colletotrichum sidae | reverse complement strand
AGTAATATTATAAGTTATTTTACTATAAAATAAAAATAGTAGTTTTATCTACTTATAAAATTAAATATATAGTTTCATTAAATGCTTGTAAAGAAGTAATTTATTTATATTATAATTATAACTATATAAATTTAAAATTAGGATTATCTCAAGTTGAAAAACCTAATATTTTGATAAATAATTTAATAGTGAAAAGGCTAGTTGAAAATCCTGAAATTCATAAAAAAGCAAAATATATAGATATAAGAAATCACTTTATAAGAAATCTTATTAGGGATAAAAATATCTTTATATATTACATAAATTTAGAAGATAATATAACTAATATTTTTGGTAAGCTTTTGGATTTAGTGAAATTTCAGCGAATTTTATCTAAATTTTAAGAAAAGATATTTTAAGTGTCTTTCTTATTTTACTTTTTATAGTTTTAGGTTTTATAACTTTATATAATTTTTCTTTTTCTACTTTTTATTAAGTCTTATAAGTTTTTATATAAATAAGCTATATATTAGTAAAATATACCTTATAAAGAGATGTTAGATTTATTTTAATATAGAAAGAACTTCTATTTCTATTATTCTAATAGAAATAATGAGAAATTATATAATTCTTCTATATGAATAAGTTGTATAAAGATTGCTCTATAAATATATACTTATTTTACCTTTTTATTTCTAGTAATTCTTAAATAAATAAGATAAAAGTATAGAAGTTTACTTTTTTATAGAATACTAGAAGTAGTTTAAACTATATATACTATAGTTATAATACCTTATATATTATAGCTATAGTAGTTAATATGCCATAATTATACTATAATATATATTATACTTTAGCGTATATATTATAGTTATAATATATTATATATTATATTATATATGATAGCTATAGTAGTCTATATACTATATTAAGGTATATATATTATAGTTATAACGCCTAATATATTATAACTATAATAGCTTATATACTATAGCTATAGCTAGAACTCTAGTAGTATAACTAGAATTCTAAAATAAACCCTCTATATAATAATCTCAATATTTCTATAAATAATAGTTAGAAATAGTTAATTATACTATTAACTAAATTACTCTTTCTCCTTCTATTTAACCAATATTATTATGAATATTTTAAATAAGTCTTCATATTAAGAAAACTACTTTTATCATATTATATTTCTCCTAATTTCACAGTTATTTGAAGTAATAACTTAACTGTTAATTTACCTACCTATCTATCTATTCTAATAATTATAAGTTATATCTTACCTCCTTATTAGTAGTTTCTAATATTAAGATTCAGGTTTTATAATTAGATAAAGGAATTATAGATAATAAAGAAAAAGTCTAATTCTTAAGAAGAAATTCTTTAGGAAGTAAGTTAGTATAATTACTAATAATAATACTATAATAATAGATAGAATTAGAAAGATATAGAGATAAATTGATAAAGATATCCTTCTTAATTTCTATATTAATAAATAATCAGTCTTTTATCTCTATTTAAATTAATAGTAATTATAAGTCTTATAAGATAATTAGTAAGGAACTTATAAAATAGTAGAACTTTATACTAATTATATTTTTATTATTATACTATTTAGATATTATTCTAAGTGCTAATTAGAAAACTTATATTATTAAGATAATCAAAATTTATATTAATTTCAATAAGTAGGTATCTAAAGTTCTATTCTATATAATCTTAGAAATAGTATATCTAACTATTCTTAAGAAGTTATAATTATAATATTAAAGATTTATTCTAAGTTTTATAAAGAATAAGATAAGAATAAATATAATTAGTAATCTTATTATTTAAACTATTAGTAATATATTAAAGTAGATATATATAGATAGGTTTATAGATTCTATTAAATTACTAGCTATAATATTTTCTAACTTAAGAGAAGAAAAGTATAAATAGTTAGTAATTAACTTAATATAAATTAATATAGTTCTAATAGCTATATTACTAATTACTTTAGAATAACTAATATCTATCTTATTAGTCATTTATACTTTCTTTATAGACTTATTAAATAAAGATAAAACCTCTAGCTTCTTACTATATTAGGAATTACTTAATTACTATATTTATTTTAAGAAGAATTTAGATAGAATAGAATTATACTTATTATAAAGATTACCTTATAATATATTAAGAGAATACTTCTTTAAAGTTTAATATTAAATTATAAATCTGATAGATAAGGATTAAATTTAATCAAACTTATTTATAACTAAAGTATCTATCCTTTTTATTGAAGGACTTAAAGGAAAATAATAGTTTTATCTAGATTATTATACTTTTAATACTATTAATACTTATAACTAATACTCCTTACTCTTAATTAAAAAAACCCTATACTCATTATCTGGAATAATATAGTTTATAAAAATTAGAATTTATAAAATCTTGATGATATTTATCTTATAAAAAGAAATAAATATGAAACTACTTTTTAGATATCTTTTAGTTTATTGAAATAGCTTATTATCTTTTCGAAATTAACAAATATACTTATAATATGTTAGTATAGAATTGATAATATACTTTAAGGTATGTTTAATAATTTTACTATAGCTTATTTAGATAATATTCTTTTCTATAATTATAAGTTAAAGAGTAATTATAAGAATAAAATTATATAAGTCTTTAAATAACTATAAGGGGCTAATTTATATTTAGACCTAGAGAAGTATAAATTCTTGATAAAGTAAATTAAGTACTTTAGTTTTATTATTAAAATAGAGAAAGGTATTTATTGTAATTCTAAAAAGATTAAAATTATATAGGAAAAAGAGGTTTCTAAAAATATCTATAGTATCTAAAGTTTCACTAACTTTATAAGCTTTTATTTTAATCTAATTAACTATTTTTCTAACTTAATAGAGCTTTTTATATAACTAATATAAAAGGGAGTATTATTTTATTAGAATACTATATATTGACTACTATTTAAAGTATTTAAATTTATATTTATCTTAGAACTAGTTATAATCTAATGGGATCTAGAGTAATATATAGTTATTGAAATATATCACTTAGGGATAGTATTAAATAGTTACTTCTTATAAGAGAATAGGAATAATATGTTATAATTAGTTATTTATTATTTAACTAGACTTACTTTAATTCAATAGAATTATATTATTTATCATAAAGGGTTACTAATAGTTGTATTATATTTGAAGATATAATTAGTAGAATTATAAAATATAGTAAAACTATTTATTATTCTTTCGAACTATAAAACTTTAGAATACTTTATAAGTTTTAAACTTATTTTAAAATAGTAACTTAACTAAATAGAAACTTTATTAGACTTTACCTCTATTTTAAAATACTATCTAAATTACTTTATAAAATAGTTTGATACTTTCTCTTAATAAGACTAAGATAAAGTATCAGAGCTATAACTCTTAATATATATCTTCTAACCTTTTAGGGTTAACTTTAGGAATAAGGATAAGCTTTCTCTAATACTTTTAATTTATAATATATAAATAGAGAGAAATTAGGAAGAAGTTATATAAGTAGAAGATATTTATAAGTATGCTATTAATATATTATTGAATAGGTATATTATATTTTAAAGTATTATATTATTAATATTATAAAACTAGATAATTATAATCATATTCATATATAGGATAATCTAGAAATAGTCTACTCAATACTAAGGATATTTCTATTAAAAGCTTTAATATAGATATAAATTACTAATTATATAATTAGGAGAAATAGTACTTTACTATATTAAGCTTAAGTCTAAGTCTCTAAATATAAACTACTAATAATTATAATCTTACAAATAGTTTATAACTTTTTAGTATTAGGTTATTTTAATATTAATTTAATATTTATAGTATCCTTATAGGATTAGTATTGAGATAGTATATTAAGATTTATTAAGTGTTATACTACTAAAGCTTATTATAATTCTTATTAATTGCTAATAGGTTGAAATTATAAATTTCTATTAATTTTATCATAGAACTACTATCTATTAGAAAGATAGACTTAAGGTTCCTAATAGTAATTATGAACTAGCTATTTAAAAATATCTAATTAGAAATTATAATATTTTTAATTATTAAAATATGTATAAAGAAGTTTTAAGATATTTAGGAGTAGTTCTATAATTTCTCTATATTAATTATTATTAATTATAATTTTGATAGAATCAGTATTTATTAAATAATATTATACTAATTAATAGGAGTATAGTAACTATTATTAATATTATTCTACTTCTAGATAGATAGTAGAATAAAAAGAGTAATACTTAAGATCTAAGTTTTCTTATAAGTATATATTACTTTTTTATTATTAGACTAACTAGTATATATTATTATATACTAATCAGTATTAAATAATAGGAATTTTTTGATTATTAGAATTAGCCTAAATTAGTTTTTCAATAAGTTTAATATTAAATTTATCTTATACTTTTAAAGAATAGAATAAATTACTTATCCTAATTTGAAATAAGTCTTGATATTCTTATTTTACTTCAAAAATAGTATTACTATAGTTTAAATAGTAATAATATATATAAATTAATATAATAAAATAGATATTAATAAAATATAGTGAATAGCTAAGACGTTTTAAATGAGAGATAAAATATAGTTATTATTCTATAAGATTAAGATAACTTAGTTAAATAAGAAGCTTAACTAGATAGTCTTCAAATATCAAGTTATCAATATATTAAACCTATTAAATATTATATCAGATATTCCTATAAGTATTTATCTAGTATTCTATATTAACTTTATTAAATAAGTAGAAGATAGCTAATTATTATTTTAAGAGTATATAGATATATATTCTAACTTTATTTTAATTCTTACTAGAAAGGATAGTAAGGTTTATAAAAAGTATGAAGTTAAAAAGATATTAATAATAAAAGACGCCTTAAGATAAGACTATAATTATAATATATTAGTTAAATAGAAGGATTATAGTATTTTAATATAAGAACTTCTAGAAAGCTGTATTAATAATAAGCTTATATTAAAATTAAGTTATAATATAAGGATATTAAAAAGAGTAATAAACTAATATCGATTTATTAATAATAGAAAGCTATATAAGCTACAAACTAGGTAATATAATAATCTATAAGAAATATATATATATTACTAAAAAGCTTACTCTTTAAATATTAAATAAATAAATTAAGTAAAAAGATTGATATTATCTTACTCCTCTTTATACTTTTAGAATTCCTCCTCTCTCTCATTATTACTTTTTTCTTCTTCGTCCTTATTATTAGAAATAATAATAAGTAGTATTTATTTAAAAGTAGGATATTATTAATATTAATAGGAGTTAGTAATTATATAGTAGTAACAGATAGATAAATTAGTATTAGTAAAACTAAAGATATAGCTATAATATAAAAAGATATAATATATCTATGAAAATATATTATAATACTTTATTATAAAAGAATTAGTATAATAAGAATAAGAAAGAAAAAAAGGAGAGAAACTTATTTTTATTTATATAATACTACTAAGATTAATGAAAGCCTATTTAAGAGTAAAGAAAGGAATAAATATAAGAATACTTTTAATATATAAAGATAGAATAGTAAATATAGTAGTCATATAAGTTAGAAATACCTACTAAGTATAATAGAAGTAATTATTATAATATGAAATTATAGAAGAAAGTTCTAGTAAAAAGATAAGAATATAATAACTCTTAGAACTACTTTTATTATTCATAATAAGAATTATAATAATAATAATATATATATTATATATAATTAAGAGACTAATTGAATAGTTAGTAGTATATAGTTTGAAATTAGTAGTAGAGAGGTAAGAATTCTATTTCTATTTATTTTTTAACTTTAAAGATTTATAATAAGATTAATTTTAATCTAATATGTAGATCTAAAAGAAACTACTCCTATTATATTTAGAATAATAGTTAAGGTAAATAGAGATAATTATATTAAGAAGTTAGTTCTTATTATTATTAGAATTACTTTTAATAATATAATTACTATAAATATAAGTAGTAGACTTAGAAGAAGTATAATAATAATAAGATTTATTATTAAGAAGTTTAAAATTAGTAGTAATAATAGTAGATATAATAATAGAAGAAATATAAAAAAGAGAGGTAGAAATAAAAGAAGTAGTAAAATAATAGTATTCTAATAAGTATAAAATAAGAAGTTATATAATTCTAAAGAAAGAAGAATAGCTTTATATAAAGAAAGAAGAAGGAAACTTCTTATAAATTAATAATAAGAAGAATATAATATAGGATTACTTGGAATAAATATAATATAAATCTTCTTATTAATAGGACTATTTAATATTAATAGTACTTGAATTCTCTTATTAGTAGAACTATTTAATCTTAATAGTATTTTGGAAAGCTATTTTAGATAGTCTTTTTTAAGTAATTAGATTGATTGAAGTAATTAGATATATTAGTATATTATTAAAACTATCAATATTAGATATTACTATAGTAATAAAGTAGAAGAATAGTAAGAAGTACATTATAAACCTAAGCCTTCAGGCTTAGATAGAATATTACTATTAAGACTTTACATAACTACTATATAACTACTACTTATATAGTCTAGTGAAGAATTTTCACCTCTAGTATAAACTATTTAAGTTCATTATAATACTATTAAGGTACTACTAAAGTATCTCTTATAACTAGCCTCTAATAATAATATATTTAAGAAGTAGAGTTTATTTTAGTTAAACCTTAAGTATTAGTACTATTTCTATAGGTTTCATCCTATTTAAACTATTTGAAATAGAGCTTCATATGGTATATATAATTATATTTAGTTATATATAATACATACTAGATTTTACTATCTAATTATATAATATATCTTTCTATTACCTTTTTATTCTTATTAAATTTCTACTTTTATAACAAGAAGAATAATACTATTTATAAGCTATTTAGATACTTCTTATTAACTAAAAGATATTTCTAATACTTTTAAACCTTTTATTTAACCTTATTATTATTATAACTTAACACCTACAAATTCTAACTAGTAGTTGGAAGTTATATTAGAATCTTTAAATTTTAGAAGCTTTTTTTAAAATTCATCTTCTTATTATAGTTTTAAATATTTTGATTAATCTATTATATTAATCTATAAAAGTATCAAATTAGTAGCTTTAGAAAAGCTCTATAAAGCTATTAATTATAAGATCTCCAAGAGATATATATTCAATCTTAAAATACCCCTATTAAGCTTCTTATTATTACTAGTACTTATAAATATCTATATATTAGAGTTTTATATTTAGTTATATTATTTTAATAGTTATAAGATATATTATATATCAATTATTATATTAGATTTAGATGGTAGGATAAGGCTTTTATATCCTACTTCTATTAAATATATTTATTATGAAATCTACTTAAAATATAATAATAAGGCAACTAGTAAAAATAACTTCTTAAGTAGCTTAGAATAATACTAAAACTTCTATTTTATTATTTAAATAGTAATAGTATCTTAGTTATTAGCTTATTATATTATTAGGTTTTTAAAGAAATATATAGTATATAGTTAAGATGTTAGGATTACGGTTAATATATACTTAAAGGCTAATAATAATCGGTTAGATACAACATACCTTTTGAATCTCAATATAGTAATACAACCTTATATTACAGTTAGTTTATATATATATCCCTATTAGAATATATATATAATAAAGTACTATAAGTTCAATCCTATAATATAGAGGTCCTAGAGCGATTCTTTACTTAATATATTAAGCTTTCTTATATTATTAGGTATATGCAATTATAGTAAATTCTTATAGGGGGATATTAGGATTATTTTTAATATATACTTAAGGGCTAACAACGGTCGGTCGGATCCAACGTACTATTTAAACTTTAAGATATCGATAGTTAGGTTATTACTATAGATAACTGTAAAATCAGGAGAAATATAATATAATAAAAGTAGTTTTCTCAACATGAAGACTTATTTCAAATATTAATAATAATAATAGTTAGATAGAAGGAGAAATAGTAATTCAATTAATAGTATGATTAATCATTTCTAATAATTATTTATAGAAATATTAGGGTTTTTATATAGAAGGTTTATTTCAGAGTTCTAATTATATTACTATAGTTCTAGCTATACTACTAGAGTTCTTACTATAATTATAATATATAAGTTATTATAACTATAGTATATAAGGCGTTATAACTATAGTATATATATTCTAATCTAGTATATACTATAGTATAGCTATAGTATATTAGCTACTATAGCTATAGCATATAAAGTATTATCACTATAGTATATATAGTTTAAACTACTTCTAATACCTTATAAAAAAGTAAACCTCTATACCTTTACTTTTATTATAGTATAATTATAATATATTAATTACTATACCTATAATATATAAAGTATTATAACTATAGTATATATAGTTTAAACTACTTCTAATACCTTATAAAAAAGTAAACCTCTATACCTTTACTTTATTTACTTAAAAGTCACTAGAAGTAAAAAGGTAAAATAAGTATATATTTATAGAGTAATTTTTATACAATTCATTCATATAGAAATATTATATAACCTCTTATTACTTCTATTAGAATAATAGAAATAAAAATTCTTTATATATTAGAATAAATCTAATATCTCCTTATAAGATATATTTTACTAACATATAGTTTACTTATATAAAAACTTGTAAAACTTAATAAGAAATAGAAAGAGAGAGATTATATAAAATTATAAAACTTAAAATTATAAAAAGTAAAAAAACAAAGACTATTAAGATATTTTTTCTAAAAATTCTATTATAGACCTAAGCCTTAGGGCTTATATAAGATATTACTATTAGGGCTTTATATAACTACTACCCCTTAATCTAGTAAAGAGTTTTCACCTTAGGTATAAACTCTTCAAGTGCATTATAATACTATTTAGATATTACTAAAATATCTTTTTTAACTAGCTTTTAATATTAATAAACTTCTTATTTAAATTTAATTTAATAGTAAATAGTAGATTATATAAAAGAAATAGAAGATAGTAAAAGATAATAATAGATATTAATATTATAGAATTGTTAATAAGGGGTTAAAATAGACTAATAATAGACTAATTTAATAGAAAATAAAAAGTAATCTTTTTAAGAAGTCTTTATATAATTCTGATAGAATTATAAAGTAATCTTATAAGTAATATAAGTATTTTATATAAGAAAGAAGCTATTCTTTATTAGTACTTTTTTAATAGTAATATATTTTACTTTTTTATATAGAAAATAATTATATAATATGAATTAGAAGTTAATTAGATTTTTATTAGGAAATTAGAAGACTTCTAGTAGTTTCTATAGACTAGTTTATTATTTAAAGTTTAGATATAAATTAGTAACTTTTATATAATATAGAGGTTTTAATATAACTAGGGTATTAACATATTCTTTTAATATCTTACTAAGTATTATAAGAACTCTTATTATGATATTTAGACTTTTAAGAAGATTTATTGTTTTTATTAGAAGTTTAAATAGATATTTATTAAGTTCTTTATTAAATTTAAGTTAGCTATAGAATAAATAGGAGGATATTCTTGAATAAGAGATATCTAATTAAATTACTTCTAACTAGCCTTTTCTTATTAAATTTAAATAACTACTATTAACTATAATATTAACTAGATAGACTACTATATTATAGCCTAGTATTATTATATAATTATGTTCAACCTTAAGATTCTTAATATAAAGTTGTAGAACTATACTAAGCTATAACTTCTATCTTAATTAGAACTAATAATTAATTAAAATAGAAATATATAGATAATAAGTACAGGAGTAATTTAAATTGTTCTAATATTAGTATAACATTACTATAATATTATTCTTTCCCTACTATAAGAAGCTAAATAGATAAATAGTTATAACTAGTAAGTTTTAATTAATTCTTATTATAAGTATATATAGGGCTAAATAGGTAGACTCTATAGTTATCTAGATATATATACAGGCTAATACGGATATATATTTCAATAATAAAGACTATTTTACTACTAAATATAAACTATACCTTACCTACTTATTAGTAATTTTTAATATTAATATTTAAACTTTATAATTAGTTAAAAAGATTATAAATCATAAAGAAAAAGTCTAGCTTTTTAGAAGAAACTCTTTAGAGGGTAAGTTAGTAGAATTACTTATAATAATATTAGAATAATAGATAAAATTAAGGAGATATAGATATCAATAGATAAATTATTTTTCTTAGTTTTTATACTAATAAATAATAAGTTTTTTCTTTCTATTTAAATTAATAGTAGTTATAATTATTATAGAGTAGTTAGTAAGAAGTTTATAAAATAGTAGAACTTTATATTAATTATATTACTATAGTTATACTAATTAGGTATTATTCTAAGTATTCATTAGGAAATTTATATTATTAAGATAGCTATAATATATATTAAGTTAGATAATTAGATATTTGAAGTCTTATTTTATATAATTTTAAAAGTAAGATATCTAGCTATCTTTAAGAAGTTATAATTATAATATAAAAGAATTATTGTGAAGTCTGTAACGAATAAGTTAAAAATAAGTATAATTAGTAGTTTAACTATTTAGAATATTAGTAATATATTAAAAGAGATATATATAGAGATCTATAAATCTTATTAAGTTATTAATTATAATATGTTTTAATCTAGAAGAGGGGGAATATAGGTAATTAGTAGTTAATTTAATATAAATTAATATAGCTTTAGTAGTTGTATTACTGATCAAATCAGATTAGCTAATATTTATGTTATTTATTACTTATATTTTCTTTATAGATTTATTGAATCAAAATAAAGTTTCTAGCTTTCTATTTTACTAAAGGTCTCTTAATTATTATATTTATTTAAAAACCTTTTTAGATAAGACTAAGCTAGACTTACTATAAGAATTATTCTATAATATATTAAAAGAATATTTATTTAAAATCTAATATTAAGTTATAAACTTAATAAATAAGGGTTAGGTCTAAGTAGGCTTATTTATCGCTAGAATATCTATCTTTCTTATTAAAAAGCCTAGGGGAAAATAATAGTTTTACATAGATTATTTAGCTTTTAATATTATTAATATTTATAACTATTACTTTCTACTATTAATTAAAGAGATATTATACTTATTATCTAAAGTAATATAGTTTATAAAAATAGAGATCTATATAGCGTTTTATAAGATCTAGATTATAGAAAGAGATAAATATAAAACTACTCTTTAGATATATTTTAGTTTTTTTAAATAACTTAATACTTTTTTTAAGTTGATAATATATTTATAATATTCTAATATTATATTAATAATATATTTTAGAATATACTCAACAATTTTATTATAATTTATCTAGATAATATTTTGATTTAGAATTATAAAATTAAATAATAATTATAAAGATAAAATTAAATAAGTTTTTGAATAATTCTAAAAGGTTAGCTTATATTTAAACTTAGAGAAGTATGAATTCTTTATAAAATAGATTTAATATTTAGATTTTATTATTAAAATAGGGAAGAATATTTATTATAATTCTGAAAAAGTTAAAGTTATATAAGGATAAGAAGTCTTAAAGAATATCTATAATATTTAAAGTTTCCTTAGTTTTATAAATTCCTATTATAATTTAATTAGTTATTTATCTAATTTAATAGAAATTCTTATATAATTAATCTAAAAAGAAGTACTATTTTATTAAAATATTATATGCTAATAAATATTTAAGATATTTAAATTTATTTTTATTTTAGAATTAATTATAATTTAATAGGATTTAAAGTAGTATAAAGTAGTAGAAGTAGAGTATTTAGAAATAATATTAGATAGCTACTTCTTATAAAAAGATAAAAATAATATATTATAACTAGTTACTTATAATTTAATTAGACTTATTTTAATATAATAGAACTCTACTATTTATAATTAAGAGTTATTAGTAGTTATATTAGATTTAAAAATATAATTAGGAGAAATATAAAATATAATAGAACTATTTAGCATTCTTTCTAATTATAAAGCTTTAAAATGTTTTATAAACTTAAGATTTATCTTAAAATAATAAATTAAATAAGTAGAAGTTTTATTAGAATTTAGTTTTATTTGAAAATACTATTGAAACTATTTTATAGCGTAATTTAATATTTTCTCCTAATAGGATTAAAATAATATAATAGAACTAAAGTTTCTAATATAAATCTTTTAATTTCCTTAGGTTAATTTAAAAGATAAAAGTGAAGTTTCTCTAATATTTTTAATTTATAATATATAAATAGAAGGAAGTTAGAAGGAGGTTATATGAATAGAAGATACCTATTAGTATACTATTAGTAAATTATTAGATAGATATATTATACTCTAAAGTATTATATTACTAATACTATAGAACTAGAAAATAATAATAATACTAATATAAAAAGTTCTTTTAAAAACTATCTATTAAATAGTAAAAATATTCCTTCTAGAAACTTTAATATAAATATAAATACCTAATTATAGAATAAAAAGAAATAATATTTTATTATATTAAGATTAAATCTAGGTTTTAAAATATAAACTACTAATAATTATAATTTTCTAGATAATTTATAATTCCTTAGTTTTAAGTTACTTTAGTATTAATTTAATATTTATAATATTTTTATAGGATTAGTATTAGGATAATATATTAAAAGATATTAAATATTTTATCTAAATATATAATATCTATTAATATTTATATAAAAATTACAAATACTATTAAGGCTTATTATAACTCTTTCTAATTCCTATTAAAGTTTAATTATAAGTTTCTATTAAATTTATAATAAACCTATTATTTATTAGAAAAAGAGATTTTAGGTTCTTTATAGTAATTATATATTAACTATCTAAATATATCTATCTAGAAATTATAATATTTATAATTATTAATATTTATATAGAGAGATTCTAAGATATTTAGTAGTAGTTCTATAGCTTCTCCATATTAACTATTACTAATTATAATTAAAACTAAATTAGTATTCTTTAAATAATATTCTATTAGTTGATAGAAATATAGTAATTCTTATTAATATTATTCTACTTCTAAATAAATAATAAGATAGAAAGAATACTACTTAAGATTTAAATATTCTTATAAATATATATTCCTTTTTTATAGTTAGACTAATTAGCTTATCTTACTATATACTAATTAGTATTAAATAATAGGAATTCTTTAGTTATTAGAATTAGTTTAAATAGATTTCTAGATATATTTCATATTATATTTCTTCTATCTTTTTTAATAGTAAAATAGATTATTTCTTTTAATTTAAAATATATTCTAATATTTCTATCTTATTTTAAGGATAGTATTAGTATAGCTTGAGTAGTAATAGTATATATATAGTAATACAATGAAATAAATATTAATAAGATATAATAAGAAGTCTTTAACTTCATATAGAGAACATTTAGCTCCCAGCTAGGACCTATACTCCAACCTATCTTATGCTAATAGCTCTAGTTATAGTTACTTCAGGTTTTTAAATATCATATAATATATTTAACCTTAGGTTATACCTTTTCTTCCATTAGCTAACGACGACTTCTATAAGTTACAAATAGACTTCAATATATAGATTCTTTTAGATAGTATTCAATAGACTACTTCTAAGATATATCTAAAGTATTTAGAATTATCTTTAAACATCCTACTTTTAGACGCTAGATTCTTCTTTATTACTTTAATTCTTTTTTTTAATTCTACTGATAGCTTTATCTTCTAATAATATCTTAAAGCTGAATATAATTATAACTACTTTAAAAAGACTAAAAAGATAGTGAAATCACCTTGATATAAAACTAGCTTCTTTAGGCTTTTATAAAAGTAGTTATGGTTCTTATAATTATTAATAGCTTTTATAAGATTAATATTTATATTAAGATTATAGGGGTTAAATATAATAATAGTTCTTACTATTGTTATTATTAGTAGTATTATTATAAAATAGTCAGCTGGTCTATAGTAATCTATTACTTTCTTTTATATCTATAGTTAGTATTATTAAGATATACTAGTAGTATTATCAATATCTAGCTAGTATAAATTAATATTATAAGTATTATTATAATGGGTTTAATACTCTAAAACTACTATTAGTATATCAAGCTATAACTTTCTATATAAACTATTATAAGGTTGATACTAGTAAGTTTATATACCTAATTATTATTCTATTACTTATTAGCTCTTACTTTTAGATTAGAGCTAGGTTTAAACTAGTAGTTATACTATTAGGTCCTTTTAACTATATTTACTTATAGAAATATATACAAGTTATACTATAACTAGGTATTTTCCTATTATAAAGATTATTTACTAGGTATTATATAAAGCTACTTGTTTATATACCTAATTATTATTCTATTACTTATTAGCTCTTACTTTTAGATTAGAGCTAGGTTTAAACTAGTAGTTATACTATAACTAGGTATTTTCCTATTATAAAGATTATTTACTAGGTATTATATAAAGCTACTTATTAGATAGGGGGGCTAAATATATAAAACTCTATAAGATATAATAAGTAGCTAAGAAGTTTTAAATTAGAAATAAAATATAGCTATTATTATCAATATTAAAATACATCAGTTAGATAAGAAGTTTAACTAAATAGTTTCTAATTATTAAATTATTAATATATTAAATTTATAAAATATTATATTAGATATCTTTATAAATATCTATTTAGGATTTTATATTAATCTTATCAAATAGATAGAAGATAGCTTATTACTATTTTAACAATATATAAGTATATATCCTAACTTTATCTTAATTTCTATTAGAAAGAATAATAAAACCTATAAACAATTTAAAGTTAAAGAAATACTAATAGTAAGAAATACCTTAATATAGAATTATAATTATAATATACTAATTAAATAGGAAGTTTATAATATCTTAATACAAGAGCCTTTAAAGAGTTTTACTAATAATAAGATTATATTATAATTTGAATTAGAATGAAGAAATATTAGAAAGAATAATAAACTAATATTAATTTATTTATAATAAAAAGCTATATAAATTATAAACTAAGCAATATAATAACTTATAGGAGATATATATAAACTACTATCAAACTTACTTTTTAAATATTAAATAAATAGATTAAGTAAAAGGATTAATATGATTTTATTCCTTTGTATACTCCTAGAAGTCTTCTTCTCTTTTATTATTAATTTATTCTTCCTCTTCTTTATTATTAGGAATGATAATAAGTAGTATTAGCTTGGGGTAAAGTATTATTAGTATTAATAGGAGTTAGTAATCTTATAATAATAATAAATAGGTAAGTTAGTATTAATAAGACTAAAGATGTAGTTATAATATTATTTAAATATAGTATGATTATTAGAATATATTATAATACATTATTATAAGAATATTAATATAATTAAAATAGAAGAAAAAAAGGAGAGGGACTTATTATTATCTATATAATACTATCAAGATTAATAAGGATTTATTTAAAAGTAAAAATAGGAGTAAGTATAAGAGTATTTTTAGTATATAAAGAGGGAGCAATAAGTATAATAGTAATATAAGCTAGGGATACTTATTAAGTATAGTAAAAATATTTATTATAATTCTATACTATAATAAAGGATTCTAATAAAAAGATGAGAATATAGTAGTTTCTAGAACTATTTTTACTATTAGTAACAAGGATTATAAAGGTAATAATATATTTACTAGATATAATTAAGATATTAATTTAATCGTTAGTAATATATAGTTTAGGATTAGTAGTAAAAGAATAAGAGTTTTATTTATACTTATTTTTTAACTTTAGATATTTATAATAAGATTAATTATAACCTAATATATAAATTTAAGAAAGATTATTTTTATTATACTTAGAGCCTGCTTAATATAGTAGTTTAACATCTAGCTGGCTTTTACTATTTTATAGTAAGAATAATAGGTTCGAATTCTAAAGTAGGTAACTACAACTAGTATTCCTACTAGTTATATAAACTAAGTATAGTAACTACTACTAGCTATTAGCTCTTACTAATAGCTATTAATAGCTAGTAACCATTAATAGCTAGTAATAGGTATTACTAGCTAGCTAGTATTAGTATTATATAACCTATTGTAATCCTTTAAAGAATAATTATAATAGATAAGCCTATATCTTTCCTTTATACCTATCCTATTTATTAAGTATTATATTAATTAACTATATTTACTACTTGAGGTTTCTTCTATTTGAATAGTTCTTTAGTACTAGTAGTATCTAGAAGGTAAATAAAGTAAGAGCTAACTATTAAGTATAGCTTCTTTTAAAGAGTTCCTAAGAGGCATATAACTTTAAATAGATTAATAACCTTTAATATAAGTATTATTATATTTAGAATAATAGTTAAGATAAATAGAAATACTTATATTAAAAGACTAGTTCTTATTATTACTAGAATTACTCTCAATAATATAATTACCATAAGTATTAATATGAAGCTTTTTATTATATTTAGAATAATAGTTAAGATAAATAGAAATACTTATATTAAAAGACTAGTTCTTATTATTACTAGAATTACTCTCAATAATATAATTACCATAAGTATTAATATGAAGCTTAAAAGGAGTATAGTAATACGAAAGATTCTTATTAGAAAGTTTAGAAGAAGTAGTAATAATAATAGATATAATAATAGAAGGAGTATAAAAAAGAGAAGTATAAGTAGAAAAAGGGTAAAATACTAATATTATAATAAATATAATATAAGAAGTTATATAATTCTAAAGAGGAAGAAATAGGTTTAAATAAAGAAGGAAGAAAGTAGTTTCTTATAAATTAGTAATAAGAGGAATATAGTATAAGATTACTTAGAATAAATATAATATAAATTTTCTCATTAGTAGGACTATTTGATATCAATAGTAATTAAGAGAAGTATTTTAGATAGATTTCTTTAATTAGTTAGATCGGCTTAAATAACTAGATATTACTAGTATATTATTAAAGCTACGAATACTAGATATTATTATAGTAATAGGGCGGAAGGATAGTAAGGGGTATATTATAAACCTAAGCCTTAAGGCTTATATAAGATATTACTCTGAAAGCTTTGTATAACTACTACCCCTTAGTCTAATAAAGAGTTTTCACCTTAAGTAGAAACTTTCTAAGTTTATTATAATACTATTAAAGTACTACTAAAGTATCTCTTATAGCTAGCTTCTAATAAATTCTAATAAAGTCTATTTAAATTTCACTAAGCTTAAAAGCTTAATTAAAATATCAGCTATATTATCTTCTATATTTATACAATATATAAAGATATTATGATCTCTAATAAAATCTCTTATAAAATAATATCTTACATCTATATATTTTACTTTTTTATAGATTTCAGGATTTTCAGTTAATCTTTTCACTATTAAATTATCTATAAAAACCTTAAGTTTTTCAATTTTGAATAATCCTAATTTTAAATTTATATAATTAAAATTATAATATAATTAAGTTACTTCTTGATAAATATCTAATAGAACTATATATTCAACTTGACAAATAGATAAAACTACTATTTTTATTTTATAATAGAAAAATCTATAATATTACTATTTCTTTTTGACTAGAAAATATGAAAAGAAGGAGATTTTCTATTATTTAGATCTCTTACTTAATCTGAATCAGTATATTTTATAATATTCTTAATAGAAGATATATTTTTATAGTTATAAATAAATCTATAGTCTTTATTATTATTTAAATAACTCTCTATATAATTAAAAGGTAAAAAATAATTTTTATCTAGATTATAAGCAAATTGAGAATAAACTATTAGTAAAAAAATAGTATTAAACCTTATTTTTAAAGCTAAATATAAAAGAGCTCCTATTCCTTATTAAAACTTTAAAATATCTTCTTTTAAAACTTTTTCTTTATTTTTAAATAACTCAAGGTTATTATCTATAGGAATTTCAAATTTATAGATAGTTTCTTTTTTATATTTCATAATAATTCTCTTAGTATATATATTCCAATTGGTAATAAATATCTTTTCTTTTTAGTCTATAAATAAATTATAGTTAAATAAAGTAGAAAATTCCCCTAGGTTTTAAATTTGAATTTCTTATTTTAAAGGATAATATATACAATTAACTATCTTTTAATTATTAGCAACTAGTAATATATTATCTATATAGCAAGCTAAAATAGCTATATATAGTTTTTTATTGAATATAGAAACCATTTTATTATAAGGAGAAATAAAACATCCTATTAAATAAAGAATACTTTTCAGATAATGATATTAAAGCTGAGGGGTTTATATTAAACTATATAGAATTATATTTGATAAATCAATAAAACTATAATCTTTATTATATTTATAAGTATTTATATTTATATTCAGATTAAATTCTAAAGAGTTCTTCTTTATATTGAGATAGAATCTAATTAGTAGATAAATATAGATAGGGTTATTAATATTAGTTTAAAGAAATACTATAGTAATATCATATTCTATTAAAACCTATCCTAAATAAATAGAAAGAATTATTATATATCTCTAATTTTTAAACCTATAAATAATACTAAAGGTTTCTAAATAATTAATACCTAAATATTCATGATAACCTTAAGTTACCTATTTAACTTTATATATAATCTCTTTAGTTATATTATTTATTTTTAATTTATAAATCTTTCCACTACTTAGAATATCAATATCTTATATCTTAATAGCAGATAGAAGTATTACTTTCTAACTATCAATAGATCTTATATATTCTATTTCTTTTATTATAGCTGGAATCTAGTTTCTATATTCAGGGGATTTAAATACTTTAATAAATAAAATAGGTTCTTCTACCTTATTCACTAATAAAATATATAAAGCTTGATTATTTTCATTAGTATTCTTTATATAATTTTATATAACTATCGAAACTAAGATAGTTTAAAATAGTAAAAAAGACGTTCTCTTTATAGATTTTATAGTCTTTTTTAGCTTCATCTGATATAATAGGTAAATTAATATATAGATTGGATCTTCCCTAAATATTATTAGTATTTTCTATATTTAATCCTAATATTTTATTACTTTCAGTTATTTCAATATTTAATTTTCTTCTGGAATTATTCTAATTATTTCTTGAACTTTAGTAGTAGGATTCATTAAAGAGTTATTATTATTAGTATTATCATTATTCTAACCTATACTAGAAATAAATTTATTTGGATTTTGAATAAGATTATTATTAAACTAATAGAGTCTTATATAGTTAGCCCCCCTACTTAGTAAGTAGCCTTATATAACATTTAGTAAATGATCTCTATAATAGGAAAATACCCAGTTATATACTATAGCCTATATATATCTCCATAGGTAAATATAGTTACAAAAGCTTAGTAGTATAACTACGAGTTTAAACCTAACTCTAACTTAGAAACTATATATATATATATAGGCTAATAGGTAATAGAATAATAACTAGGTTTATAAACTTACTAGTATAGATCTTGTAATAATTAGTAGTAGCTTCAAAGTATTAAACTTATTATAATAGTATTTATAATATTGACTCATACTAGCTAAGCACTAATCATACTACTAGTATATCTTAATAATACTGGCTATGAATGTAAAGAAAAGTAACAAACTACTACAGACTAGCTGACTATCCTTCAAAATACAAATTAATAACTATCTATAAGAATACTACTAATAAGAATAGAAACAATATGAACTACTAGTTATTACTATATTTAACCTCTATAACTTGAATATAAATATTAACCTTATAAAAGTTATTAATAACTATAAGAACTATAACTATTTTTATAAAAGCTTAAAAAAGCTAATTTTATATAAAAGCGACTTTACTACCCTCTCTAACTTTTTTAAAATAATTATAATAATATTTACTCTTAATATATTATTAGAAGATAAAACTATTAGTAGACCTGAAAAAATTTAATTAAAGTTTAAAGTAATAAAAAAGAATCTAGCACTTAAAAGTGTTAGATTTATTCTAATATATAAAGAACTTCTATTTTTATTATTCTAATAGAAGTAATAAGAAGTAGTCTGATATTTCTATATAAATAAATCGTATAAAAATCGCTTTATAAATATATACTTACTTTACCTTTTTACCCCTAGTGGTTCTTAAGTAAATAAGGTAAAGATATAGAGGTTTACTCTTTTACAGGGTACCAGAAGTAGTTCAAGCTATATACGCTATAGTTATAGTACCTTATGCGTTGTGGCTATAGTGGCTAATGCGTTGTAGTTACGCTATAACATACGCTACGCTTTAGCCCGTATGCTATATTTATAGTATATTATATACTGTGGCATGCGCTGTGGCTATAGTAGCCTATACGCTACGCTAGGGTATATATACTATAGTTATAGTACCCTATGTGCTATAGTTATAGTAGCTTATGCGTTATGGCTACAGCTGGAACTCTAGTAATATAGCTAGAACTCCAAAATAAACCCTTTATATAATAACCTCAATATCTTTACGAATAATAGTTAAGAATATTTAATAATATTATTAATTGAATTACTATTTCTCCCTCTATTTAACTATTATTATTATGAATATTTTAAATAAGTCTTTATATTGAGAAAGCTATTTTTATTATATTACGTTTCTCCTAATTTCACGGTTATCTATAGTAATAACTTAATTATTAATTTACCTACTTATCTATTTATTCTAATAAGTTATAAGTCTAGTTCTTCTCAGCCTGAAGATTTTATATTTTATTTATTAAAAAATTACCCTTCTTATTTATTTATAAAAATTGAATACTGTAATAAAATCTATAAAAATCTCTACTTTTTTACTATTTTTGTAGAAATTGAATACCTTGCTAGAATTACTTTATTTTTACGAAAAGTTAACCTTATTCAATAAGCTATATTAATACTTAAAAATCTAATTTTTCTACTTGTTTCAGCTCTTTTTAATTCTTTAGATATTTAAGATTTACTTTTAATTAATTATTTTTTCAAATTACCTTTAAGTTTATTTCCTCTTTAATTTCAAATTCTTTTAATAGTAAAAAGATTAATATATATGGAAAATTAACTCTTTTTATCTTAAGTTTTATTTTAATTTTTAATTGATTCTATAAAGAAGGAAAAATTGAATTTATTTGAAAAAGAGAAGAAAAATACTAAGATTTAGACTTTTATCTTTATTTTAATACTAAGATTTAGACTTCTGATTTCTAGATTTATTCTTTAAGTTATATTTTTATTTTAAATAGAAATAAAGAATTTTAAGCTTTTAATCTTTATTTTTTTAGAAAACATAGTACTTTTTTATACTATATACTATAAGATTTTTTATCTTTTTAGAAAAGTTCTTATAATTTATACGTTTTAAGTAATTTATTTCATTTTAATAAAAATAGGTAACTTTAGAAAAATTATTATTTCTAAATTAGTAAGAAGTAGTAATTATAAGGTTTAGTCTATTCGTAGTAAAACTTTGCTTATTAGTAAAGATATTTCATAGATATTATTAAACTTATTACTTTTGAAAACAAGGATAAAAATCAAAAAGCTCTAAATTATATATAACTATACTATAAGAATAGCTTTCTTTAAGTTATAAAAGATAATATAGATATTTTTTAAATATTTAAATATTTAAAAGAACTCTATAAGCTTTTAGGATTTACTAATAAATTCTTAACTTATAAAGAGTTTTTAATATTACTTTAAGTAATTTTAGTAGTATAGAAGAATTTCTAAATGAAATTAAAGAATTAATAGATTATCCATTTTATAATAAATTAGAATTACCTAAATAGGTAGTCATAATATATATTTTAAGT
>QAPF01000639.1:0-22268 GCA_004367935.1 Colletotrichum sidae | reverse complement strand
AACTACTAATTTGATATTTTTATTATTTAGATTAATATAATAAATTAATTAAACTCTTTAAAATTATAATAAAAAGAGGAATTTTAAAAGAAACTTCTAATATTTAAAGATTTTAATAAAATTTTCAATAATTAGTTGGGATCTATAGATCTTAAGTTATAATAATAATAAAGTTAAATAAAGGGTTTAGAAGTATTAGAAATACCTTCTAGTTAATAAGAAGTATTTAAATAATTTATAAATAATATTATTCTTCTTACTATAAGAGTAGAAGTTTAATAAGAATAATAGAATAATAAAAAAAGCTTCTTATAAGATATAAATGGAAGGTTTAATTTATATTATTTAAAAGGGTTAATTTATAAACAGAACCCTCAAGGCTAAGAAGGTATATCAGGAATAATATACTTAAAAAGTAGAGTTTATACTAACTAAACCTTAGGTGCTAGTACTATCTCTATAGATTTCACCCTATTTAAACTACTCAAAATAGAGCTTTATATAGCGTATATAGCTACATTCAATTATATATAATATATATTAGATTTTACCCCCTAATTATATATAATATATTCCATTTCTACTTTCTAAGAATAAAGAAGATAATCTAATTAGTAGTCTTCTAATTACTAAAGAGGAATAAGGAGAAATTAAAGTTTTATTAGTAATATTAAGAATAAAGAAGATAATATTAATAATCCTGTTAAATATCTAAAGAAGTATACTAAGAATATATTTAAATTTGTAGAGAAGTCTATTTAAATTAGAAATTAAGAAGCTTCTTCTAGAATAAATAACTTTAAATACTAATTTAAAGTTTCTAAATATTAACTAAGTAATTTAAATAGAGAATCTACTATTATTAAATATATTTTAATGAAATCTATTTTTTCTAAAAAAAGTAATTTAGATAAAACTATAAAGAAATATAATATTTAACTCCTTAAGATAAAAAGAATTAACAATATTTAACCTATTTACTTTATTTCTATAAAGGGCTGGACCTGGGCTTATTCAACTATAAGTAGTATAAAATACTATTTATTTAGAACTAAAAGGTAAAAGAGAAGCCTTTATAAATACCTAGAAAAATCTATATATATAGTACTACCTAGGGCTTATTAAAGTTCTACTTAAATAGAAGGATTATTATTAGATACTTAGGTATAGCTCTAGCTAGTTATCAAAATATAATTTATAATATTACTTTTTTCTTCTCTACTTACTACTTAGTTATAAATTATAAGCTAAATTATTATTATTATCTACTATTCGTTTAGATATCTCTTTATACTACTCTAATACTATTATATCTATAATAGTATTAACTAGTTTCTATATAGGATCTATATATTCTTCCTATTTAATAAAAACCTCCTAATAATACTTTCTACTTATTTAATATATCTTTATAATAAGAATATCTTTAATTAGTTATTTAACTTCCCTATTATTATTTACTAGTAGTAATAGCTAATTATTAGTAATTATTTATTTAAATAGGAAGTTAATAATAATCCTCTAGAGGATAGCTATATAGAACTATAAATAGATAGATCCTAGTATATCTAGCTTAATAATATATAGAAATAAGACTTTTACTATTATATACTTATAATATAATCAAACTAGTTTCTAGCTTAATTTTAGCAACGTTTAGTTAGAAATATTCAACTATATCTTATTACTAAATTAGTATTAATTAGTAGGGGATTAGGTCTTATTTATTTAAGATTCTAACTTCTATTAAATAGCTGCTATCTTAGTATAAATATATATTATTACTAATTATATCCTTTTAACTAGTTTATAAGTAGCATCTTTACTATTATTAGGTATTAGTACTACTTCTTCAACTATTAGAATAGAATTAATATAATAATTATAATTTATAAAGAAAGATATTATTCTTATAATACTGTACTACTAGTTATAGAAGGCTAATTATATAATAAGTAGTAGGTTACTTTAGCTATTTTATAATTAATATATAAATATCTTTAAGACTATTTAAATCTCCTAATTATATTATTCTATAATTCTATCTATTTAGAAGTAATAATTAGTACTTAATAAGTATATAATACTTATTAGATAATAGAATTCTTTCTAAAAGTAACTTATCTAGTTAGAACTTCTATTATTTATAATAGAATATAATATACTATAGAATTTATAATAATAATTAAAGAACTACTAAGTATATACTTCTATTTCTATAGGATTTATTTCTTCTAATATAAAAGTTTTATCTAGCTAGTTTATAATAATTTAGAAGTAATAGTTATTCTGCCTCTTTATAAAAGATAAATTAGTAATAAAATCTATTAATAAATCTTAATATAACCTGTTAAATATTAGGAGGGGTTCTAAGAACTCTTTCTTTACTTACCTCTAGATATAGATTTTCCTATATATATTATAGTTATATATAAATTAGTAGATATTTTAGAACTATCTAAGTTAAAGGAACTAAGAGCTTCTAATTTCTAATATATTATTATACTTTAAGTGTATAATAGAAGAGGAATTATATAATTCTTATATTAGTTTAATCCTAAACTTATTAAGAAAGTTATTATTATCTTTACTATTTACTATTTATAGTTTATTTCTAAGAGTAAGCTGTTTTATTATATTAAAAATATATTTAGCAATCTAGACTTTAATATAAAGATTAGAAGGAACGCTATATTCTCCTTATTAAACTACTATAAAGACTTATTAGTATAAAGAATCCTTCTTAATAGTATAATCCTATATTCCCTATAGGTCTAATTTCTTTTTAAAAACTTAAGTATTAATAATACCTATATACTCTACCTAGAACTTTATAAGGATAATAGTATTTAAAATAACCTATATTACTTATTCTTATTACTTCTCATCATCTTATTCTTTAAAAGTATCCTACTTTCTCCTAGAAAGAATATTAAGAACTACTATTTAAATATCTAGCTAGTATTTTAAATAGAAGTTATATTAAGATAACTCTTCTATTTACTAATTCTACTTCTTAATAAGTTTCTACTTCTTTATAAAATACTTAAGGTTTTTATAATTAGTAAGAACTTTAAACCTCTTACTATTCTTTAGCTCTACTTTTTATACTTATAAGTAGATTAGTATTATAAAGAGTTCCTTATTATAAATAAGATAGTTAAATTCTATAGAAGTTAGATATTAGAAATAGAAAGCTGCTAAGTACTTCATTCTAATTTTATTATTCTAGGTTAATATATTATTTAAAGTAAATTTAGAATAATTAGTTTCTATTATAATTAGAATATTAAAATTAAATATCTATAAGACTAACTCTATAGTAAAAAGGTATTTTAATATAAGAAATACTTCCTATTATTCTCATCTCTAATTAAAAAATATATACTTTTAAATTAAATAGTTAAAAAGTTTTATAATAGTATTATATTATAATATAAAAACCTTATAGTAATTTATAAACCTAAAGAAACTATAAATATTCTTTAATAACCTGAGAGGTAGCTAGTTAGTAATAACTTCTAATTTTTCTAAGTTATATAAGAAGTTCTTTCTAACTAATATAATAAATTTAATATATTTAATTATTATAATAGAAAACTTATACTTCTTAGGATTTAATTTTAGTTCTATATTAATAAGATAGCTATAAATTTAACAGACCTTTTCTTCATATTCCTATTATATACTATTAGTATAAATAAAGATATTATCAATATATATTATTATAAAGTTATCTAAAGACTACTATAAGTAGCTATTAATATACTATTAAAATATAATAGGAGTACTAATAAGCTGAAAAGAGTATACTATTTATTTAAAGAAACTATAATATATTTAGAAAGCTATTTTTTCTTA
This sequence comes from Colletotrichum sidae, assembly GCA_004367935.1. Lineage (NCBI taxonomy): Eukaryota > Fungi > Ascomycota > Sordariomycetes > Glomerellales > Glomerellaceae > Colletotrichum > Colletotrichum sidae. The sequence continues at coordinate 18,407 of QAPF01000639.1, read as the reverse complement.
ATCTATTTTATTAATCCTAATCTTATAAAATATAATAATAATATTAAGTTTAATATATTAATAGGTTATAATAACCCTTTAGAAAATTTCTAATATAAAAAAGAAGAAGTAGTAATCTTTCTTTATAATTATATTAAAAGCTTTATAATCTATATAGAAGTATATCTTTCTATCTAGTTTTCTTATAAAAAGAATTAAAGTATTAGTAGAACAACTACTTATTTTAATAAACTTCTTATTAAATAGGTTTTCTAAAGTCTTTTTAAATTTTAGAAGTTCTTCTTATAATATATTATAAAGAGGTTTTTATAAAAAGTTAAATTTCTATTCCTTATTACTAGAAATTCATAGGATATAATAATTTATTTTTAATTAAGTAGAAAGTAGTTAGTATATTATATTTAAATAGAAGAGATCTAGGAGTTCCTTTAAAATACTTATAAGATATAATCTTTTAAATCTACTTCTATCTTTAGAATTAATACTTTTTTAATACCTATTAGATTGATAAATATAATCTAATAGAAGCTTAATACTTTATTAATATATTATATAGTATACTAATAGATAAATATAAATAAATTAGTATTAAATAAGTAGGCTAATTAGATCTCTTTAAATCTTACTAGTTTATCCTAATATTTCAAATAAATTATTATACTACTTTTCCTATAGATTATCTATTACATTTTAGTATTATAAATAATATAATTATTCTTTATCTATAACTACTTTAAGTATAAGAGTAATTAGAAACTTTTTATAATATAAATATAGATTTTCTATATATAACTACTAACTTTTAGTATTAGAATAACTATATTTTAAATCTTACTAAGTAATAGCTTGATAGTATATCTTCTTATTTATTTTTTCAACTTATTAATTAGTAAGAAGTAAAGTTTCTTTATAAGAGAAATATTAATAATAATATAAATATTACAACTTATATTAATAAGTATATTAATAGAATAACTTCTATTAATTCTAATTCAAATAGTAGCTAACTACTAGTTACTTACTTATTCTCTTTCTTATTATTTTCTCTATTTTATGATTTCTACTTCTATTAGCTTTAGAATCTAACTTTACTCTAGAGTAATTTTTTCTTAAATCCTTATTATTATCAAATAGAAGAATACTATCCTTCTAATTATTTCTAATATAATTTATAATAGCTATAGTTTTTATAACTTTTATAATAGCCTTCTTATATTCTTATATTATATAGTTCTTATAAATATAGTCTCTCTTATTATATCTATAGTATTAATAGTTATTCTAATAGTTTTTACTATGTTTTTTAGGAATAGAAGAAGAATTATTAGAACTTTAGTATTATTATTATTCTTTAATTATTCTAATTATTACTATATTACTTTTTATGTTATAAATAGTAGGCTTCTAATAGAGTAATTAGTAATAAATAGCTATCTTTTTTATATATTTAAGTTTTTAAGTTATATTTTAGACTTTTAATAATTAGAATTTATATTCAATAGGAAGGTTAATTATAATAAGTAGTTCTTTAAAATGAGGGAATAATATAACTTCTAATAGGGAGATTTAGATTATATCTAACTATATATATCTTCTAATATTAATTAGAATCTTCTTAAATTATAGTAGGAAAATAGTTAGATACTTATTTTCCTTTTATTAGAAGTTCTATAGCTAAGTAATTATATAAAGCTAATTATTTCGATTTAAATAAGTCTTATCAGAATAGCTTATGGAATTATTTAAATTATAAACATTCTCTAGTCTTCTAGTTATATAAAAGATCTCAACTATTTATTAGGAATTAGAATTTAGATAGAAATAGATTAAATATTAGTATTTTTAATTATTATTAAAGAAGTAGTAGTTAATTTCAAGTTTAATCTTTATTTATTGAATTTATATTTAATATTCCTTCTATTTATTTAAAACTTTAGAAGTAGGAGAAGAAGCTTTTTCTACTAGTTAGCTATTAATAGAAGTATAATAGTATTATTAATCCTAAAGGCTAGTATTCTAATAGATATTATTCTAGAGGTTACTCAGGCATCTTCTTATAAATTATAAATACTTATTATAATAGCTATCTAAAAGTTACTATTTATTATAATATTTCATCTTATTAATTTATATATAAGTTTATTAATCTTCTAGTAGAAGAAGTCTAAAGTATATTATAATTACTATTAAAAAAGTTAACTTATAGGATTACTATTTATAAGAATATCTTAGGAAGCTTTAATACTTTTTATTATTCTTTATATTAATTAGTTAGTTATTTATTATATAATATTATATCTTAAGAACTTTATTTAACTAAACTATAGTTTTAACTAATGGGAAACTACATTCTACTTAGTATTATCTATATAGTAAATAAGATTAAGTTCTAAATATATAAAAGGCTAGACCTAGGCTTATTTAACTATAAGTAGTATAAAATACTATTTAGTTAGAACTAAGGGGTAAAAGAGAAGTCTTTATAAATATTTAGAAAAATCTATATATATAGTATTACTTAAGGCCTACTAAAGTTCTACTTAGGTAGGAGGATTATTATTAGATACCTAGGTATAGCCCTAGCTGGTTACTTAGGTGTAGCTTATAACAATTTCTTATACTATTTATTACTTAAACTTTACTTTTTCTTATAAAAGTTATTTTTATATTATTAAGCTTAGTAGTTATATTTTAACTTCCAATTACTATTATTAGTATAGAATTAAGTTAAAGGAATTCTATATTCTAATTTCTAATTAAACTTAAAAAATATTTAAGAAATATCTTACTACTATTTAGATTTCTAATAATAATAAGATAAGTAATTTAACTGGAAATTTTAATTTTAAGTTTAATCTTTTATAGTTAAAACGTAAGCAAATTAATAAGACTAAGAAGTTAGTTTAATTTCAATTTTAATCTAGATAGTAGAAAGAATGTAAAGTAATCTTTTTTAAAAATAGAAGTATTTCTAATTTTACTATTAGAATTCTAATTATTATATAACTTATTATTACTTAGCTATCTTGAATATTACTACTTATTCAACCTTCTATTATTAGTCTTATCTTTAGTATCTTAATTATTTTAACTAGGTTTCCTATTAATTAAAGTTCTATATTTTTAATAATTATTAGAAGATCTAGAGACTAAAGTTTTAGATTTTAAATAATTCCTAGTAGTTTTAAAAGTTAGAGTTTTAGCTTTGGTATTCTAATAATTAGTTTTAGTAGTTTTCTTCTATCTTTTGAATGAGTTCTAATATTAGCTCCTTCTTTTAAACGATAAAATTGATTTTCTAAGCCTCTTTAAGTTGATTTCTATATACTAATCACTACTTCTTACTTATTTATTTAGAATTCTAAATTTAAACAGTTTTATTTTAAATTAAATATAAGTTTAAATAGAAAGCTTTATTCTTTATAAATAACTTAAGGAGTTTTACTATTTTCTAACTTTCTATAAAAATATTCTTAAGATATTTTCTTAATAGTTAGATCTTAAAAATATAGATTACTTATATATATTATTTAAATAGTTAAAACTAGCTCTAAGAAACCTATTTATCTATTTTACCTAGTTTCAAGAATATTACTTATAAATCTATAAAGTTAAAAAATATTTCAAATTATTCAAACTTTATTTAAATTAAATTTTGATAAGTCTATCTATTAGTATTATATCTATAAATATATAGACTACTTTAAAACTCCTTTTTAAATATTCTTAATATAGCTATATTTATTAAATATCTATATATCAAAACTTGATAAATAGATACTTACTATTTAAAACAACTAGTCCAATTATTTAATAGTTATTATAATAGATTTAATAAATATTTCTAAGGTTAAACCTAATATTTCAAAATAGTCTCTTTAATACTATAACTTCTTTTAAAAAATATTTAAAACCGAGAAGTTCTATTTTAATTATTAATATTATAATAATACTTTATTAAATAGGTTTCAATTAGATTAATCTGTTAAATAAGGAGATAATATAATTGTAATTTAATCTTGAAATTTCTTTACAATCTATAAAAGAAGTATTTCTAATAACTAAAAATATTTAAAGTATCGTATTAATACCCCTTAAGCTTCTAAACTATAGTATTAAAAATCTTATTATATAGAAATATTTAATTATATAGTTAATAATATCTTGATATATTGAAAAAGGATTTATAAGGTATCTTAAGAATAGAAAGTATATAAATAGAATGTCTAATTATATTATAGTTAATATATAAAGAATCAAACCTACTTTTATTTAATATGTATAGATCTCTTAAAATAGAATCTAACTACTTTTTATAGTAAAAATACTACTAGAAGTAATATTCTAAGTATTAATCTATATTTAAAATTGAAATATTCTACAGTTTTAGTTATATATATATTATAAATTAAGTAAATCTTTTAATACTTTAAATTTCTTATTATTCAAACTTTTAAGAAGTATTTAATGAGATTCTGTTTTTTAAGTTTATAAATATACTTTATACTCATAATAATCTTAAGAATATTACTTTTAGCTACCTTATAATATTTAATTATTTTTGCTTTATACTTGGAATAGTATTTAAGCTCTTCACCTTATATATAGATTTAACTATAAATATTATTTAATAATAGTATTTATACTAATGCTAGCTTACAACTAGTTAAAATAGTAATAAAACTACCTATTATTATAAATACTTATACTTCTAGTTCCAATATTCAACTCTATAATAATAGAAGACTTTATAGTAATAATTAGAAAGAATCTTATTAAGACTAGAACTTAATATATATAGCTAAAAGTAACTACTAAAGTTATAGGATTGAAAACCTTTTTAAACTTCTTAAAGATAGAATAAAATAAAATATCTATAAGAACTAGGTATTCTATAACTTATCATTCTTCTATATCTTTTATAATAAATTCAGAATTTCCTTAAAGTCTATATAGCTATCTATAAAAAGAGAAATATATAATAAGTATAATGATATTTACTTATACTTCTTATAATTGAAACTATTAATTTATTAGATTAAACCTTAATAAAATTATTCTAAAAGTTATAATTAATAGGTAGTTTATAGATATTTAAAAACAATTATCTAATTATCCTATAAGTTATTACATTAAATTAAAAATTTTAGAAACTAAGTATTAATTAGATAATATTCTAATATTAATATACTACTATGATATTAATTATTAGATATTCTGGAATATTATAATAATATAGTTATGAGAGTTTTAAAAGCTATTAAATTATACTGGGAATATTTATATCTATATAAATATTATTTATATATTAGTAATACTTAATTAACATATTAAGATTATTTATTAATAAGAGTAAGCTAAGTTCCATTATATTTATATAGAAATTATAAGTTAGTTTATATTAATAGTAGGGAACTTTTACATTTGTAGTATCAAGTTTTATCTTAAGAATAAGTCAGGCTTAGTTTATAATAGAAATATTAAGGTTGTAGATATTAAAATTATAATAAATATTTAAATAAAATGCTTGTAGTTAATAGTAATTAAATATCTCGAGATATTTGAATTATATATAGCTATAAAAATGTAAAGGTATAAGGGCGTAAAAGTATAAAGTTATTATAGAAGGAGTTATTAGTTATTTATTAGCTGAGAAAAGGTTGATATAAGGTAGGTATACTAACTACTATAACTATAAGGGGTTTAGTTTTAGATTAACTAGAAGCTAGTTATAGTAATTAGTAAGAGGGTAGGAAGGTTTAAGTTATACTTCAAAGTAATATATCTATTAATAGTTGTAGTAGAAAGCGAGCTATTAGCCCTTCTTATTATAAGTAGTATAAAATACTATGTATTAAGAATTAAAAAGTAAAAGAGAAGCCTTAATAAGAACTTGGAAAACTCTATATATATAATACCGCCTAGGGCTTACTAAAGCCCTACTTAGGTAGGAAGGTTAATATTAGATACTTAGGTATAACCCTAGCTAGTTATCTAAATATAGTTATAATAGAATAATAAGGTTAGGATTTTAGTAATAAGTTTTTTATAATCAATAGTTACTAATTACTTAGTATCTAAATACTTAGTATTTATATTAAAAGTTATTATACTTAAAAATAGTATTTATAGTAATATTAATTACTAGTAGATATGTAGTGATATTTGTATTATTTAAGCTTTGAGTAGGTATTAGTAAGTTAAATAATATAGTTGATTATTTTATAATATCAATAGTTACTAAATCGAGTAATGTTACAATAATAATAGTAGTTACTATAGTAGTATTTATATATTTCTTTGAATAGAAGTTTTCTTTTATAGAGATTATGCTAGTATAGCTTATTAGTAGCGAATTTATAGTAAGTCTAATACTATTGATTTCAGCTTTTATAGCTTCTAGTTATAGAGATTATTTGGAATTTCTTAGTTATCTCTATAGTTTCTTTATAAGAATATTATTTTATATAAAATAAAGAATTAGTGAATAGTAATTTTAAATACCTATATATTATAGCTATAGGCTTCTGAAATATATAAAATCTAGTAAGCTATAATGAAGTTATTATATAGCTCTTACATCTAGTAGTATAATTATTATTGTATTATATCTATTCTTATATAGGCTGGTTTTATAGTATTTACTTACTAATAATTAACTAATTCTAATATTTAAAATTTATGTCTATATAAGAAATTTTATATATTTTAGTATAAAGGTTAATTTCTACTAAAGATTTATACTAAATAATTAGTAATTTATAGAGATCTAGGGATTTCTAAAGAAATTTTGAAATCCCATATTTTTGCTTTCTTCTGTTATATTAGACTACTATAGAGAAAGGAGGTACTAGGAAACTACTAGAACCTTTACATACTAGCCTCAGCTATTAAAATACTAGATATTCTAGTAGTATAAAGTCTAAATATAAATATAGAAATTTAATTAAATAAAGAAAAAAGTAAGTTTAAGTAGTTATATAATATAATGTATAGCTATTGAGAAATCTTATTATTTAATATAAGCCTAGCTTAAATTATTAAAACTTCTACTTAATTTTAAGTATGCTAACTAGTAAGACTATAATAATACTATATTAGAACCCTATTATCTAAATAACTTAGAAATCTTAATTTAACTTAATAAGAAACCTAATTCTTATGATAACTAGTAGTAGTAGTAATAAACTAGGGAAATTACTATTCTTTTAGAATCATAATACCTTTTTTAAATCTAATTTAGACTAATTAATTAAAAAAGAAATAAAGAAGTTAAACAAGAAATAGAAGTTAGAAAGATTAGTAGTATTATATAAGGAAAATAATATAAAAGAATAAAATATTAAAAAGGCTTCTATTATTATACTTAATTCTAAGAAATAAAGAAACAAAACGTTTAATTAAATAGTTAGCTTTTATTAAGTATTAAAAAATAGTTAGTCCAACTTTAATAACTTCTTATTTAAATTAAAATAATAATTTAATATAATAGAAAATAACTATACTATTTAGTTACTTTTGCTCTATATTTAGAATGGTATCTAAGCTCTTTACTTTATATATAGATTTAACTATACGTTTTACCTAGTAATAATATTAATATTAATACTAGCCTATAACTAGTTAAAATAGTAATAAAATTACGTATTATTATAAATAGTTATACCTCTAGTTTTAATATTTTACCCTATAGTAGTAGAAGACCTCATAGTAATAATTAGAAAGAGCCTTATTAAAGCTAAAGTTTAATATATATAACTAAAAGTAACTATTAAGATATTAGAATTAAGAACTTTTTTAAACTTCTTAAAATAGGATAAAATAGAATATTTATAGAAACTAGGTATTTTATAACTTATTGCTTTTCTATACTCTTTATAATAAATCCAAACTCCCCTTAAAATCTATACAGTTATTTATAAGAAAAAATATATAAGATAGATATAATAAGATTTACTTATAACCCTTATAATTAAAACTATTAATTTAATAGATTAAACTTTAATAAAATTATCCTAAAAGCTATAATTAATAGATAGCTTATAAAGATTTAAAACTTAATTATTTAGTCATCCTATAAGCTACTATATTAAACTACAAATTTCAGAAATAAGATATTAATTAACTAACACCTTAATATTAATATACTACTATAGTATTAGTTATTAGATATTTTAAACTATTATAGTAATATAATTAAAAGGGTTTTAAAAGCTATTAAATTATATTAGGAATATCTATATTTATATAAGTATTATTCATATATTAACTATCTTTAATATAGCAAGATTGTTTATTAATAAGAGTAAGTTAAATCTTACTATATTTATATAGAGATTATAAGTAAGTTTATATTAGTAGTAGAAAATATTTGTATAAATAATATAAAGTTTTATCTTAAAAATACGTAGGACTTAGTTTATAATAAGAATAGAAAAATTATAGAAATTAAAGTTATAATAAATATTTAAAAATAATGCCTATAATTAGTAGTAATTAAATATCTTAAGATATTTAAATTATATATAGCTATGAAGGTATAAGGGTATAAGGTTAGTATAGAAGAAGTTATTAGTTATTTATTATTTATAATAATGTCAACCTAAAGCGGATATATCAGCTACTATAATTATAAGGGGTTTAGCTCTAGATTAACTAGGGGCTAGCTATAGTAATTAGTAGGAGGGTAGGAAGGCTAAAGTTATACTTTAAGGCGTAATATATCTACTAATAATTATAGTAGAAAGCGAGCTATTAGCCCCTATCTAACTATATTATAAATATAGATAAAGTTTAATATAAAAGGTTATATTTAGAAAGTATTATATCTTACTAGTAAATTAAATATATTACTTAGTTACTTTTGCTCTATACTTAGAATGATATCTAAGCTCTACATCCTATATATAGATTTAACTATAAATTTTACCTAATAATAGTATTTATACTAATACTAGCTTATAACTAGTAAATATAGTAATGAAATTACTTATTATTATAGATAATTTCACCCCTAGTTCTAATATTTAACCCTATAGTAATAGAAGATTTCATAGTAATAATTAGGGAGAGCTTTATTAAGATTAAGGCTTAATATATATAGCTAAAAATAACTACTAAAGTTATAAAGTTGAGAACTTCTATAAACTTCTTAAAAATAGAATAAAATAAAATACTTATAAGAGCTAAGTATTCTATAATTTATTATTTTTCTATATCCTATTTTTAGTATAGCTTAGTAGTTAGAATAGTAGTATACTATCTCTTTATAATAGAATTAAAATTTCTTCGAAATCTATATAGCTACTTATGAAAAGAATACTATAGAATAAGTATAAAGATATCTTGCTATAACTATTATAATTAAAACTATTAATATATTAAATTAAGTTTCAATGAAATTATTCTAAGTATTATAATTGATAGGTAGCTTATAGATATTAAAAAGAAAATCGTCTAGTTATCTTATAAGTTACTATATTAAGCTAGTAATATTAGAAACTAGGTATTAATTAGATGATATTATAGTATTAATATTCTACTATGATATTAGTTACTAGATATTTTGGAGTATTATAGTAATATAATTATAAGGGTTTCAAAAGTTATCTAGTTATACTAGAAATATTTGTATTTATATAAGTACTATTTATATATTGGTTATACTTAATATATTAAAATTATTTACTAATAAAAGTAGGTTAAGTATTATTATATTTATATAGAAATTATAAGTTAGTTTATATTAGTAGTAGAAAACTTTTATATTAGTAGTATAAAGTCTTATCTTAGTAGGAGGTAAAGTTTAGTTAAGACGTTAAGGTTGTAGATATTAAAGTTATAATAAATATTTGAATAGAATACTTATAGTGAGTAGTAATTGAATATTTCGAGATATTCGAATTATATATTGATAGCTATAAAAGTATAAGGGTATAAGGGTATAAAGTTATTATAAAAGAAGTTATTAGTTATTTATTATTTATAAAAAAGTTAATATAGGATAGGTATACTAGCTATTATAATTATAAGGGGTTTCGCTTTAGATTAACTAGGGGCTAATTATAATAGCTAGTAAGGTATTAGGAGGGTTGAAGTTATACTTTAGGGGTAATATATCCACTAATAGTTATAGTAGAAAGCGAGCTATTAGCTCCTCCTATTAAATATATTACTATTATATATGATAATAATATTAAGCCTTTTACTTTGTATAGAAAGTATTTAATACTTAGTTAGACTATATACCCTAACCTACTTTATACTAACTATTATAACTATAGTTACTTTAAATCTTTAAATTACGATATCCCTAACTTTAAGTTATCTTACTTAATAATACTATCTTAAGCTTTTTTGACTATTAGCTGATAGTTATAATGGATTTTAATATATATATATATATATTCAGAATAAAGTAATACTTAATAAGCTACTTCTAATATATATTCAAAGTATTTAGGATTATTACTAAATACTCTATTTTTAAGTATTAGATTTGTTTTTATTCTTCGATCTTATATTTCTTAGTTATATTAACAGCTTTGTTTACTAGTAATATTTTAAAGTTAAATTCATTTATAATCATTTTAAAACAGCTAGGAAAAGTAGTAAAGTTTCTTTTATATAATATTAACCTATTTAAACTATAGTAAAAGTAGTTATAGCTTTCGTTATTATTAATAGTTTTAATATGGTTAATATTTATATTAAGGTTATAGGGGTTAAATATAGTAATAGTCCTTATTATTATTATTATAATAATTTTTTTAGTAGTAGTATTATTATAGATAGCTACTAAGTTGAATATATTAAAAGACAAAGAAAAGGTTAGTTTTTTATTATTCTTTTTTATCTATAAAACTAGTATTGTTAAAGTATACTAGTAGTATTATTAGTAGCTAGCTAGTATAAGTTAATGTTATAAATATTACTATAGGAAGTTCAATACTTCAAAACTACTATTATAGAAACTATTGTACGGCTTATACTAGTAAGTTTGTATATTTAGTTATTATTCTATTACTTTATATTATCTATTTCTAAGTTCAAACTAAGTCTAAACTGAATATTATATTATTAGGTCTTTTTAGAAATATATAGGCTATAGTATATTACTAAATTCTTTTAATATCGAGATTTTCCACAAAGCGTTATATAAAGCTATTTCTTAAATAGGGGGCTAAATATATAATATACTACAATCATAATATTAAATAAATTATTTAAGTAGTAATAAGAGAATAATTAAAGTCTCGTATAGATAAGTATAATATATAAGCTATTATAATAATAGTTAATCTAGGTATAGTTTACTAGAAGATCAACTAATTCTATCAATAGTTTAAGAATATATATAAAACTATGAAAAGGTATGTCTTAATATTTAGCTAGAGAGACTCTAGGTTATTAATATTCTTAACTACTTATTATTAGAATTAAAATATATAATTATAAATAGAAACCTTCTGACTATATATTAAGAATCAAATTATATAGTTAAATAGGTAGAAATAGTTAAGTAATTATAGATATGTTTATTCTAATAGAATTTGTCTTAAGAAGAGCTAATAGCTCGCTTTCTATTATAACTATTAGTAGATATATTGCCCTCTAAAGTATAACTTTAGCCTTCCTATCTTCCTACTAACTATTATAGCTAGCTTCTAGTTAATCTAAAGTTAAACCCCTTATAGTTATAACTAGTATACCTACTTTATATTAACTGTTTTAATAATAAACAACTAATAACCCCTTTTATAATAACCTTATACTTTTATACTTTTATAGCTATATATAATTCAAATATCTCAAGATATTTAATTACTACTAACTATAAGTATTTTATTTAGATATTTATTATAGCTTTGATATCTATAACTTTAATATTCTTATTATAAACTAAGCCCTATTTACCCTTAAGATAAAACTTTATACTACTAATATAAAAATTCTCTACTATTAATATAAGCTAACTTATAATTTCTATATAAGTATAATAAGACTTAGCTTATTCTAATTAATAAATAATTCTAATATATTAATTAAGTATAGCTAATATATAAATAATACTTATATAAATATAAATACTCTTAGTATAACTTAATAGCCTTTAAAACCCTTATAATTATATTACTATAATACTCTAGAATATCTAATAACTAATATTATAGTAATAAATTAGTATTGAAGTATTATCTAATTAATACTTAATCTCTAAAAGTTCTAACTTAAGATAATAATTTATAGGATAATTAGATAATGTTTTTATAAATATCTATAAGCTACTTATTAATTATAATTTTTAGGATAGTTTTGTTAAAATTTAATTTCATAAACTAATAGCTTTAATTATAGAAGTTATAAATAAATATTATTATATTCTTCTTATACTTTTCCTCTTATAAGTAGTTATATAAATTTCAAGGGGATTTCAAATTTATTATAAAAGATATAGAAGAATAATAAATTATAAAACGCCTAGTTCTTAGTATTTTATTTTATCCTATGTTTAAGAAGTTTAAAAAAATTCTCAACTTTATAACTTTAATAGTTATTTTTGGCTATATATATTAAGCTTTAGTTTTAATAAGGCTTTCTCTAATTATTATTATAAAGTCTTCTATTACTATAAAGTTCAATATTAGAACTAGAAGTATAATTATCTATAATTATAAGTAGTTTTATTATTATTTTAACTAGTTATAAGTTAGTATTAATATAAATACTATTATTATATAAAATTTATAGTTAAATCTATATATAGAATAAAGAGCTTAGATACCATTCTAGGTATAAAGCAAAAGTAACTAAATAGAATTCATCTTTATAATACTAGAATAGAAGAACTATAAACTATCAATTATATAAATAGTTATTTCAACTTAAGAAAGAAAGAAACAAAGCTAATTAAAAGAACTATCTTTTAGAATTACTCTTTTATCTCAAGTTAATTAAGAAGAAATCTTATAGTTCTAAACAACTATTTCTTAAGAACTACTTAAATATTATAATTATAGAAAAGTAAACTATATATTATACTTATATACTAAAGATACTTACCATGCTTACAGAAAATCTAGATATATTAGAAAACCCTATTATACTATAAAAATAAGAATTAATAATATTTATATTCTATAGAATTTAGAGTCCTACTTATATATTAGAAAGTTGAAATATTAAATTTATTAGTTTATAACTAGTAAGTAACATAATCGATTAATTATATAAATCGTATATAATCAGTTGTCTCTAATCATAATATCCATATTTAGATTATAGTATATATATATACACTATATACTATAGGGATAAGTCTATATAATAATCCTTCTATTCTTATTAGCCTTATTAAATAAGTCGACTTACTTAATTACTTATTACTATAGCTTTAGCTACCTTAATAATATACTTAACTTTATACTAATAACATTCTTTTTGATAGCTAAAATGTCTTAAATATTGAAACTAATATAAAATCTAAAAGTAATATAAAATATAAAAATAATACAAAATTAAAAAGTAATATAAAATATAAAAGTAATACAAAATGTAAAGATAATATAAAATTATTTCTAATTGTATAAATCCTTTTAATTATACTAAAAATTGTACCCGCTTGATATAGTAGTTCAACATCTAGCTAGCTATTACTATTTTATAGTAAGAGTAGTAGGTTTAAATCTTATAGTGGGCAACTATAATTAGTAGCTATATACCTTCTAGTTATATAAACTAAGTATAATAACTACTATTAGCTATTAGCTCTTACTAGTAACTATTAATAGCTGGTGACTGTTAATAGCTAGTAATAAATATTACTAGCTAGCTAGTATTAGTATTATATAACTAACTATAATCCTTCAAGAATAATTACAACAAATATAGGTATATATATACCTTCTATTTATCAGCTATTATATTAACTAATTATATTTACTATTTAAAGTTTCTTCTAGTTAAATAGTTCCTTAATACTAATAGTATTTATAGGGTAAATAAGATAAGAGCTAACTACTAAGTATAGCTTCTTTTAAAGAGTCCCAAGAAGTATATAACTTTAAATAAATTAAAGACCTTTAATATAACTAACTAATACTAAAAATTGTAATAATATTATAAATAGTATTTCTCTATAAAATATACCTCTTATTTAATATTACATTAAATATTTTAAATTCTTATTATAATATACTTCTTTCTCTCTCTCTTACCTTCTTCTTATCTTTATATATATCTTCTTTTTAGTTTTATTTCTTCTTCTTATCACTATTAGTAATTTTTATAATTTATCTCTTTATTTATATTATTACATTATTTATTATTATAAATTCCTTTAATACTTAATTATTAAATCTCTTAATTATACTATTTATAAAACTATCCCTACTATTAATTTAACAGATTTGAAGATCTCTTTTTATTCATATAATTATTAGAATACTATAATATTAATTACAAAGTACTTCTCTTTAATAATATTTAATTAAATATAGTACTTATAAAAATAGTAAGAATTAGTATAAACTACTATTAATATTATTCATATCTTGAGATTTTTAATTATTTACTTAAAAATAGTAGAAACTATATATTTTATATTAATTCCTATAGTAATACTATAGACTTTAGAAATTAATATATATTATATAACTTTCTTTAATTTCATAGAAGAAAAGTAGATAATATTACTTTTAAATTTGAAAGTATAATAATTCTTATAGTTTTCCTTTATTTCTAAGATACAAATAGTTTCTAACTAGAATATTATATTTTTACTCTTAATTAAAGATCTATTAATCAAGATATAAAGTTATATCTCTTTAATATTAATAGAAATAAATATTAAGTCTTATTCTAAATTATTTATCTAGTATATAAAATACTTATCACGTTTCTCAATATCTTCTCTTATTAAGTCTTAATATTAAGTTATTATAGAAAGGTTAAATATATTTCTACTTAATATATAGAAGCTATATATACCTCGTATACTTATTATCTAATGTATATTAATTTTGCTTTACTGAATATATAATTAATAAGTCTAATCGTCTTATTTTAGCCTTTCTAAATAAGAGTTATATTACTATTATCTTTAAGAATTATTATATTTCTATTAAATATAAGAGGCTTATTATCTATGAATCTTAAGTTTGAGTTTATTATAAATCCTACTTATTAAAATTCTTCCTCTTCTTTATTATTACACTTAAATAAGTAGAAACTAAGAGTATTATTTATCTATATACTTATAGTATTAAAATATAAATTATCTAACCTAGAGATTATAAAGAATGAGCTTTATGATAAAATCTATATTTTTAGCCTATCCTTATAGTAATTAGAATATATTATATATTAATATATATCTAGCTTTATAAAGCTATATAGTAGTTAGATAATAATAATAATAAAGCTTTCTAAATATAATTACTATAAGTTAGTAGGTGGTCTTATTAATATAAAGTAGTTTAACTGTATTTTTATTAATATATATATTTAAGTAGTATTATAGAAATAGATTTCTATAGAAATATTGAATTTCAATATTAGTAATAGTATTAATATGAAATAATAACTAAGTTATTATATTGCTAATAACTATATAAAGATATTAATCATTTCCTCATTATTAAAGCTTTTAACAATTAGTTATAACTTCTTATATAATATATTATTAATACTTTTAACTTTATCAATAAATCTAAAGCTAAAAAGGTTTATTTACTTATATTTTAGATATTGAAGTATTTGAGGTATAGTATTCTTACTATTAATAGTATTTGCTATCCTTTAATATATAGCCTTTCAAACTATCTTTTAATATTATAATATAACTATATCAATCAAAATCAAGAGTTTTAACTAATATTTCTACTTCTTTTACTATAAGATAAATATTATAATATGTAGTATTAGAAAAACTAGCTTTTATAATAAAGATATTATTCCTTATATATTTATTTTTACTATTTTACCCTTTCTTTAAGTATTACTATTATAATTATTTCGTCTAATAAAACATCTCTTTTAATCTTATTATTATAAAAGCTCTAATTATTACTCTTTTTGACTTAAGGCTAATAATATAACTTAAATATTATTATTTAGAAAGTATTAGACTTACTTTCTATTTCTATAATATATATCTTATAATTAATTAAGATAAGTCTAATAAGTTTAATTTAATCTTAATACTCTTAAGAGATATATATACTTCATTATAATAAGAATTAATAGCTAGATATAATAAAAGGGTTATTATATATACGTAGGATATCTAAGACTTAATATTACATATAAATCTTATATATTTCTTTTATTATGTTTTAGATAATTGTTATATATTATATTATATCTAAATATAGTAATTATAATATATTAAAGTATAAATATACTTTAAAAATAAGTAGGATTAATATAAAGCTATTAAGGCTATTAAATATTATTAATTATTTTAACTATACGTTAAAATATTTCTTGTCTTAATATTTCCAATTTCTTATTATATATAATTTTATAAGCCTTCTATTAGAAGGTATAATATTATTTAACTTTATTAATACTATTATAAGCTTTAATTAGTATAATCTTCACTCTACTATTTATATTATAAGCTTCTTATTTAAAGTTTCTAATAGTAAAATTATATCTTATATTAGTAATCATTCTAATTAGCAGACCTTAGTATATATTACCTTAATCTACTTTTAATATATACTATATATCTTCTACAGAAATACTTTTTTTAAACCTTATAGCTATAAATACTATCAATATATTAACTATATATAGTATAGACTTATTACTATTAAGATATATAATATTAACTATAATGTCTATATTAAACTTATAGTTTTTATAAAGTTAACTTCAAGTTTATATAATATCGTATTATTTATTTAATCTTAATAGTAGTCTTTTATAATTATCTTAATCTTATTAGTAATTACTAGTAAGCTTATTCTATTAAAATATCATTTGATTATTAGATATTAAAATAGCTAAATTCCTTATAAAGTCGCTATATTTCTATTTCTATCAAGATATTTATAATGTTATTATGAGAATTGTTTCAAATTGAGAATTAAAAATACTTATTCTTTCTTTTGATAAGTAAAAATACTTCTTCCTATTTACTTTTATTAATAAGATTATTAAGGTAGATCTAGAGTTGATTTATATTAGAAAGACTAAGAAGAAATGGAATAATTATTAATATAATATTAAAATTAATATATCTGAAAAATATAGAAATTTATATTATACTAAAGTTTATAAAACCTTATTTATTTTAAAATCTTATATTTATTTTTAGAATAGTCTTTGTTATAGACCTAAGCCTTAGGGCTTGTGTGGGATATTACTATTAGAGTTCTATATAACTACTACCCCTATAGTCTAGTAAAGAGTTTTCACCTTAAGTGTGAATTCTTTAAGTTTATTATAATACTATTAAGGTATTATTGAAGTATCTCTTATAGTTAGTTTCTAATATTAATAAACTTCCTACCTAGGTTTAAATTAGTAGTAAATGTTAGATTCATTCTAATATATAAAGAACTTCTATTTTTATCATTCTAATAGAAGTAATAGGAAGTAGTATGATATTTCTATATGAATAAATCGTATAAAAATCGCTCTATAAATACATACTTACTTTACCTTTTTACCCCTAGTGGTTCTTAAGTAAATAGGGTAAAAACATAGAGGTTTACTTTTTTACAAGATACTAGAAGTAGTTCAAGCTATATGCGTTATAATTACAACGCCTCATACGCTATAGCTATAGTAGCTAATACGCTATAGCTATGCTATAATATATATTATACTTTAGCCTATATACTATATTTATAATCCGTTATATACTATAGTATATACTGTAGCTATAGTAGCCTATACGTTATACTAAGGTATATATATTATAGTTATAATACCCTATACGCTATAGCTAAAGTAGCTAATGTACTACAGCTACAGCTAGAACTCTAGTAATACAGCCGGAACTCTAAAATAAACCCTCTATATAATAACCTTAATATCTCTATAAATAATAGTTAGAAATAGTTAACTATATTATTAATTGAATTACTATTTCTCCCTCTATTTAACTATTATTATTACGAATATTTTGAATAAGTCCTCATATTAAGAAAACTACTTTTATCACATTATATTTCTCCTAATTTTACAGTTATCTATAGTAATAATTTAACTATTAATTTACTTACCTATCTATTTATTCTAATAAGTTATAAACCTAGTTCTTCTCAGCCTGAAGATTCTATACTTTATTCGTTAAAAGATTACCCTTCTTATTTATTTATAAAAATTGAATATTATAATAAAATCTATAAAAATCTCTACCTTTTTACTACTTTTATAGAAATAGAATACCTTAC